>PVIY010003830.1:0-68035 GCA_004026745.1 Myrmecophaga tridactyla
GGGAAGGCCACCATACAGGCAGGGCAAAAACAAGAAAACTGAAAAATTCTCCTCTGTTAAACAAAACCTAAGCTAGTGGTCCAGAAAAAGCTGAACTGAATGTCAAAGCACAGACAGAAAACAAATTCATCCAGTAAGAAAACTCTAGGTAAAAGAAGTGAAAACAATCTCCAGAATAATCTAATTAAGGTAATTAAAAGCCTAGACACCAGCAAAAAGTAACAAATCACATTAGGAAAATTGAAATATGGCCCAGTCAAAGGAACAAACCAACAATTCAAATGAGATACAGGAGTTGAAACAATTAATTGAGAATATACGAACTGACATGGAAACCCTCATCAAAAATCAAATCAATGAATTGAGGGAAGATATAAAGAAGGGAAGGAATGAACAAAAAGAAGAAATCGAAAGTCTGAGAAAACAAATCACAGAAATTATGGGAATGAAAGGCACAGTAGAAGAGATGAAAAAAACAACAGAATCCAACAATGTTAGATTTTGAGAGGCAGAAGATAAGATTAGTGAAATGGAGGAGAGAACCTCGGAAATCCAACAACCAAAGGAAAATATATGGAAAAATGTGAGCAGGGACTCAGTGAATTGAATGACAATATGAAGTGCATGAATATACATGTTGTGGGTGTCCCAGAAGGAGAAGATAAGAGAAAAGGAGGAGAAAAACTAATGGAGGAAATTATCACTGAAAATTTCCCAACTCTTATGAAAGACTTAAAATTACAGATCCAAGAAGTGCAGCATACCCCAAAGAGAATATATCCAAATAGACATACTCCAAGACACTTACTAATCAGAATGCAGAGGTCAAAGACAAAGAGAGAATCTTGAAAGCAGCAAGAGAAAAGCAATCCTGTGCTTTTCCCTACAAGGGAAGCCCAATAAGACTATGCATAGACTTCTCAGCAGAAATGATGGAGATGAGAAGAGAGTGGGAAGATATGTTTAAATTACTAAAAGAGAAAAACTGCCAACCAAGAATTCTATATCCAGCAAAATTGTCCTTCAAAAATGAGGGAGAAATTAAAACATTCTCAGACAAAAAAATCACTGAGAGAATTTGTCACCAAGAGAACAGCTCTGCAAGAAATACTAAAGGGAGCACTAGAGGCAGATACGAAAAGACAGGAGAGAGAGGTGTGGAGAAGAGTGTAGAAAGGAAGACTATCAGTAAAGGTAAAAAAGAAGAAAAATTAGATAGGACATATAAAATCCAAAAGGCAAAATGGTAGAAGAACGTACTACCCATACAGTAATAATACAAACTGTTAAAGGATTAAACTCCCCAATCAAAATACATAGACTGGCAGACTGGATTAAAAAACAGGACCCATCTATATGCTGTCTACAGGAAATATATCTTAGATCCAAGGATAAACATAGGTTGAAAGTGAAAGATTGGGAAAAGTTATTTCATGCAAATAACAACCAGAAAAGAGCAGGAATACCTATACTAATATCCAACAAATAAGATTTCAAATGTGAAACATTTAAAAGAGACAAAGAAGAACACTATGTATTAACAAAAGGAACAATTCAGCAAGAAGACATAACAATCATAAATATTTATGCATCAAGCCAGAATGCTCCAAAATACATGCGGCAAACACTGAAGAGAAAAGACACATCTACCATAATAGTTGGAGACCTTAATTCATCACTCTCATCAATGGACAGAAGATCTAGACAGAGAGTCAATAAAGAAACAGAGAATTTGAATAATACAATAAATGAGCTAGACTTAACAAACATTTATAGAACATTACACCCCACAACAGCAGGATACACGTTTTTCTCAAGTGCTCATGGATCATTCTCAAGGATAGACAATATGCTGGGTCACAAAGCAAAACTCAATAAATTTAAAAAGATTGAAATCATACAAAAAAATTCTCAGATCATAAAGGAATGAGGTTGGAAATCAATAATAGGCAAAGTGACAGAAAATTCAGAAATATGTGGAGGCTCAACAGCACAGTCTTAATCAACCAGTGGGTCAAGGAAGAAATTGCAAGAGAAATCAGTAAATATCTCGAGGCAAATGAAAATGAAAACACAACATATCAAAACTTATGGGATGCAGTAAAGGCAGTGCTAAGAGGGAAATTTATTGCCCCAAATGCCCATATCAAAAAAGAAGAAAGGGCAAAAATGGAGGAATTAACTCTCCACTTGGAAGAACTAGAGAAAGAATAGCAAACTAACCCCAAATCAAGCAAAAGGAAAGAAATGATGAAGATTAGAGCAGAAATAAATGATGCAGAGAACACGAAAACAATTGAGAAAATCAACAAAACCAGAAGCTGATTCTATGAGAAAATCAATAAGATTGATGGATTCATAGCAGGTTTGACAAAAAGAAGAAGAGAGAAGATGCGAATACATAAGGTCAGAAATGGAAGAGGAGACATACCACTTACCCCACAGAAATAAAAGAAGTAATGACAGGATACTATGACCAACTTTATGGTAATAAATACGACAATGTAGATGACATGGACAACTTTCTAGAAAGGCATGAACAATCAACTTTGACTCGAGAATAAGTAGACAACTTCAGCAAAGCAATCACAAGTAAGGAAATTGAATCAGTCATTAAGAAGCTCCCCAAACAGAAAAGTACCAGACCAGATGGCTTCAGAGGTGAATTCTACGAAACATTCCAGAAAGCATTATTACCAATCCTGGTCAAACTCTTCAAAAATACTGAAGAGGAGGGAAAGCTAAGTAACTCATTCTATGAAGCTAAAATCACCCTCATACCAAAGTCAGACAAAGATATTATGATAAAAAGAAAGCTACAGACCAATCTTTCTAATGAATATAGATCCAAAAATCCTCAACAGAATTCTAGCAAATCGAATCCAGCAACACATTAAAAGAATTATACATCATGACCAAGTAGGATTCATCCCAGGTATGCAAAGATGGTTCAACTTAAGAAAATCAATTAATGTAATATATCATATCAACAAATGAAAGCAGAAAATCCATATGATCATCTCGATTGATGCAGAAAAGGCATTTGACAAAATTCAACATCATTTCCTGTTGAAAACACTTCAAAGGATAGGAATAGAAGGGAACTTCTTCTACATGATAAAGGGAATATATGAAAAACCCACAGCTAACATCATCCTCAATGGGGAAAAACTGAAAACTTTCCCCCTAAGATCAGGAACAAGACAAGGATGTCCACTGTCACCACTGTTATTCAACATTGTGTTGGAAGTTCTAGCTAGAGCAATTAGACAAGAAAAAGAAATACAAGGCATCAAAATTGGAAAGGAAGGAGTAAAACTCCCACTGTTTGCAGATGATATGATACTATATGTCGAAAACCCTGAAAAATCCACAGCAAAACTACTGGAGCTAATAAATGAGTACAGCAAAGTGGCAGATTACAAAATCAGCATTCAAAAATCTGTAGTGTTTCTATACACTAGTAATGAACAATCTGAGAGGAAATCAAGAAAAAAATTCCATTTACAATTACAACCAAAAGAATAAAATATTTAGGTATAAATTTAACTAAAGATGCAAAAGACCTATACAAAGAAAACTACATGAAATTGTTAAAAGAAATCACAGAAGTCCTAAACAGATGGAAGGGGATCCCGTGTTCATGTATTGGAAGACTAAATATAATTAAGATGTCAATTCTATCTAAACTGATTTACAGATTCAGTGCAATACAAATTAAAATCCCAAAAACTTACTTTTCAGAAATAGAAAAACCAATAACCAAATTTATCTGGAAGGGCAGTTTATCCCGAATAGCTAAAAGTATCCTGAGGAAAAAAAAATGAAGTTAGAGGTCACACGCTACCTGACTTTAAGGCATATTATGAAGTTACAGTGGTCAAAACAGCATGTTACTGGCATAAACATAGATATATTGACCAATGGAATCAAATAGAGTGTTCAGATATAGACTCTTTCATCTATGGACAATTGATCTTTGATAAGGCAGTCAAGCGAACTCACTGGGGACAGAACATTCTCTTCCATAAATGGTGCCTAGAGAACTGGATATCCACATGCAAAAGAATGAAAGAGTACCCATATCTCACACCCTATACAAAAGTTAACTCAGAATGGATCAAAGACCTGAACACTAGATCTAAGACCATAAAACTGTTGGAAGAAAATGTAGGGAAATATCTTATAAATCTTAAACTAAGAGGCAGTTTTCTAGACCTTACACCCAAAGCAAGAGCATTGAAGAAAGAAATAAATGGAAATTCCTCAAAATTAAACACTTCTGCACATCAAAGAACTTTGTCAAGAAAGTAAAAAGACAGCCTACACAATGGGAGACAATATTTGGAAATGACATATCAGATAAAGGTCTAGTATCCAGAATTTACAAAGAGATTGTTCCACTCAACAAGAAAAAGACAGCCAACCCAATTACATAATGAGCAAAAGACTTGAACAGATACTTCTCAGAAGAGGAAATACAAATGACCAAAAAGCACATGAAGAGATGCTCAACTTCCCTGGCTATTAGAGGAATGCAAATCAAAGCCACAATGAAATATCATCTCACACCCACCAGAATGGCCATTATCAATAAAACAGAAAATGACAAATGCTGGAAAGGATGTGGAGAAAGGGGCATACTTGTCCACTATTGGTGGGTATGTCAAATGGTACAACCACTGTGGAAGGCAGTTTGGTGGTTCCTCAAAAAGCTATATATAGAATTGCCATATGACCTGGCAATACCATTGCTAGGTATCTACTCAGAGGACATAAGGGCAAGGACACAAACAGACATTTGCACATCAATGTTTATGGCAGCATTATTTACAATTGCAAAGAGATGGAAACAGCCAAAATGTCCATCAACGGATGAGTGGCTAAACAAACTGTGGTATATACATACGATGGAATATTATGCAGCTGTAAGACAGAATAAAGTTATGAAGTATGTAACAACATGGATGGACCTTAAGGACATTATGCTGAGTGAGATTAGTCAGAAACAAAAGGACACATACTGTATGGTCTCACTGATATGAACTGACATTACTGAATGAACTTGGAGAGTTTCATTGGTAACATACCATCAGGAGATAGAAGTAGGGTAAGATATTGGGTAATTGGAGCTGAAGGGACACAGATTGTGCAACAGGACTGAATGTAAAAACTCAGAAATGGACAGCACAATACTACCTAACTGTAATACAATTATGTTAAAACACTGAATGAAGCTGAATGTGAGTATGATATAGGGAGGAGGGCTGGTGGCACAAATGAAATCAGAAAGAAAGATAGATGATAAAGACTGAGATGGTATGATCTAAGAATGCCTAGAGTGTATAATGATAGTGACTAAATGTACAAATTAAAAAATGTTTTTGCATGAGGAAGAACAAAAGAATGTCATTACTGCAGGGTGCTGAAAATAGATGGTAATTAATATTTTAAAATTTCAACTTATGTGTGAGACTAAAGCAAAAAATGTTTATTTGGTACAGAATTTATGTTTTGACTAGTGCATTTCCTAATATAACTTATGTAGACAGCTTAATTGAATACCATAAGTAAATGGAACATTGAGTAGAGCATGAGATTTTGTTGGTTTGTGCAGAGTGATGTCCCAATAAATCCCAGAGTGATTTGAACAGTGAATAAAAAAGTATTTGCAAAGTCCCCTTGGGCGAATGGTGAGAAAGGGGGAAAATTCAACTTCCCCAAGTTGAACTCTTGATATTCTCACAAGCAGTGTGGACAAGCAAAGCTATAGCCTGAGTCCCCAGTTTTGTGGTTTGTTCACATGAAACTTTACCCCATGAAGGAGAGTTCAAGCCTGCTTAAAATTAGGCCTAAGTGTCACCCCCAAGAGAAACTCTCTTGTTGCTCAGATGTGGCCTCTCTCTCCATCCAACACAACAAGCAAACTCACCACCCTCCACCTGTCTATGTGGGACATGACTCCCAGGGGTGTGGACCTTCCTGGCAACATGGGACAGAAATCCTAGAATGAGCTGAGACTCAACATCAGGGGATTGAGAAAACCTTCTCGACCAAAAGGGGAAGAGTGAAATGAGATAAAATAAAGTGTCAATATCTGAGAGATTCCAAACAGAGTCAGGAGGTTATCCTGGAAGTTATTCTTATGCATTAAATAGATACCACTTTGTTAGCCAAGATATAATGGAGATGATGGAGGGAACTGCATGAAAATGTGGAGCTGTGTTCCAGTTGCCATGTTTCTTGAAGATGATTGTATAATGACATAGCTTCCACAATGTGAGTGTGTGATTGTCAAAACCTTGTGTCTGATGCTCCTTTTATCTACCTTGTCAACATATGAGTAGAACATATTGAATAAGAATAAGCAATAGGGGGAACAAATGTTAAAATAAATTTAGTTTGAAATGTTAGTGATCAATGAAAAGGAGGGGTAATGTGTATGATATATATAATTTTTTTTCTGTTTTCTTTTTATTTCTTTTTCTAAATAGGTGCAAATGTTCAAAGAAACGATCATGATGAAGATATACAACTATGTGATGATATTGTGAATTACTGATTATATATATAGAATGGAATGATCAAAAGCTAAGAATGTTTGCATTTGGTGTTTTTTGGTATTTAAAAAAATAATTAAAAAAAGAAAAGAAAACCCCCTAATTTCTAATAAAGAGCTCTTTTATGTGTGCTCAGAAATGAAATAAAATAAAATAAAAGTGAATAAAAATACCTAAAGTGTTCCATACCCACCTTCCCTACTATTATTTATTTATTTACTGTTAGTTTTCTTCTTATTCATCTATCCATACACCAGATAAAAGGAGTGCCAGTCATGAGATTTTCATAAACATATCATCACATCTTAAAAGCATTATAGTCATTCAGTCATCTTCAAGAATCAAGGTTACTGGATTATGGTTAAACAGTTTCAGGTATTTTACTCTAACTACAACACTACACTAAAAACTGAAAGAGGATATCTATGTACTGCACAAGAATAATTTCCAGAATTACCTCTCAACCCTATTTGAAATCTCTCAACCACTGACATTTTATTTTGTTTCATTTCTCTTCCCCCTTTTTGTCAAGAAGGCTTTCTCACTCTGAGTATGCCCGTGGCAGTCTCATCCCCTGGAGTCATATCCCATATTGCCAAGGAGATTTACACCCTGGAGAGTCATGTCCCACATAGTGGGTAGGACCATGTGCTCACCTGTGGAGTTTCCCCGGGGTGATTATTACTCATGAATCGTCATAAGTAGGCTTAGCTTCTCCTTTGCTGGAGGAAAAAGCTCCAAGATTCAGGGTCTGGTTATCAAATTAGCAATTCCCCAGTGTTTGCAACAATATCAGGTCTTCTCTTAGTAGGGGAAGTTTAAGATATCAACCTTTTCCCCCAGTCCATCAAGGTCACTTCACAAATATGTTTTAATCTTCTGCCCAGATTACTCTGTGGTGTATCAGGACATCACACCAACCTGTAAAAAACAACTGGATCTCACTCCCTATTTAAAGTTACATGTATTGATGATTTTCTAATAAGGTGAGCATACAAGTTAGATTAGATAGTGTGCTCCAGAAAATGTAAATGTATATTTTACACGCAAAAAATCTCTTGCTTTGTCCTCACACATAAGTTGAAGTTTTGAAATACTGTCAGTATCATCCTTTACACTTTAGTCTGTTTCACCTTTATCCTAGCTACTTTGGCTTCATTCATATCTCTTTTCTTACAGTTGCCATATGGGATAATGGTGACTTTCAGAGCTGTGGAACTCTAGCTCTGATTCTCAGGGAAAGGCAAACTCAGCAAACTCACCAAGATTGAGCCAGGACAAGGATGTTCAGGCAAAGGCTTTATTTCAAGGAGAAACAGAGCCACCCAGGCAGCGTTTCAAGTGAGGGAGAGAAACAGCTGCTTTGAAGTGGCAGGGGATAGGGTTTTTAAGGCTTAGGGTTATGGAGTTGGAAGGCAAGGGTTAGGGAGCTCTCTATTGGCTAGTTTTCAGAAATAAGGGGCTAAGTTAGGAGTCGACAGCTTTCTATTTAAAATTTAAATGTTACCTTAGGCAGGGTTGTAAATGCCAGAGGGCAGATAGTTAGTAAGGGGAGCTTACACAAAAATGCATTTGCCAAGGAATGAAGGCTGAGTAATGGGAGGTTATCACAAGAAGACCACTTATGGAGGGTGAAAGAGATGCCAGGCTGGTGCAGTTTGGGGTGAGAGAGACTTTCTGAAATATTTGCCAGGGGTAGGTTACATCCTGAGGGAAAAAGGTCCTGTCCTCCAGGCCTAACACTCAGGTGTCACACAAATATACAAAGTTCTAAGGAATGACCAGGTTATACACCAAGCGCTCCACAGCTCAGAATTTAGAAATAACCATTACAACTCCAGAATAGATGTTACTGCTGTAAGAGCTTATAATTAAGGAGCCTTTACAATGAATCTTTACCTGATAACCTATGCTCTCAAATTAAATTCTCACAATGTGCGCATCATAGTTAGTCCATATTAGTGAGGTTTAATATTTGTCTTTTCATTTATGGCTTCTTTGATTCCAAATAGTTTCTTCAAGACTCATTCACCTAGTTGCAGGCCTCACAACCTCACTTATTTTGTAGCCACTTAATAGTCCATTGTATGTATACACCACAGTTCCTTTTTCCATTCCTCAGTCAATTACCTTTAGGCTACTTCCAACCATTGCAAACCATGGTCACTGCTGCCATAAACACCAGTATGCAAATGTTTATTCTTGCCCCCATTATCAGTTCTTCCAAGTATACACTTAACTACAGGGTTGCAGGATCATGTAGCAACCCCCCCCAGCCACACTCCCCTCCAGAGGAGCTGCACCTTTCTCCTTCCCTAACAACAGTGAATACATACCTCTCTCTCTCCACATTTTCTCTAGCACTTGTATCTCTCTGTTAATTTTCAAATAGTTTTATTCACATATAATACAATGCATGCTAAATAAAAATTCAATTGTCCTGGTATAATCACATTTCCATGCCCTCACCACAACAATCTATATGAGGAAATTTCCATATTTACCACAAAAAGTACGATGCCCCTCCCTCATATCTCCCACTTATTGACTTTTAGCTTTGGCATACTACCTTTATTACATTCAATGGAAGTATATTGCAATGCTACTCTTAACAATAGAACCTAGTTTGCATTGATTGTATTATTCCCTATACCCAATACCATTTTTACCACCTTGCTATGTTGACAGTCATGTGTTCTCCCTCATGCAAAGGCATTGTTTTATTTGTACATTTAATCACCAGCAATATCCACTCTAGGCATCATTAAGTTATACTCTCCCAGCCTTTATCATCTATCTTTCCTTCTGATGTCATGTATGCCCCCATCCTACCTCCCTCAATCACACTCACACTCAACTTCATTCAGTGTACTTATATTGTTGTGCTACTATCAAGTAGTATTGTGCTGTACATTCATGAATCTTTACATGATGCCATCCAACCCTTTCTTCAGAGTCAAGGAATCTTTCTCTGAGTGCTTTAGTTTGGAAATTTTTATGGCCTTAGTAAACTTGTAACTTAATAAATCACCTTTATAAAAGCCAATCTATTTCTGGTATTTAGCATTCTGGCAGCTTTAACAAGCTAAAACAATATTACTTGTGTTACTCATACAGGCATATGTTTTTCAATCATCAGTTGACATGTGGGAAATCCTCAGGACCTAATGAATTGTCAAACATCTCACATCAAGTTGTGTAAATATAAACAGAGTGCTATATTTATTTTCAATATAGATTGTAGTAATTTCTCAGCACAACTATTAACCAATGAGAAAATATTTTGTAATCCCTTGTGTAGAACTTACACTACACATGATAATTTTAAGCTTCAAATAGATTTTCAACATTATTTCATCATGAATATGCAAAAATATATTGACACATATTAAAATTTCTATCCCAGGAAATGGATTGAGTTACTTTTCATTTTTAAAGGAGGACTTCCTGTTGACCAAGGTGGTAGCAGAAGATGTTCCAAGCTGCCATTTTCCCCATAGAATCTTTGAATAATTAGAAAAAAAATTAGCAGAACCATATTCTTGAAAACATGAAAATCAATTAAAGGGCTGCTGTAACTGAGCAAGAGTGGAATCAAGAAAAAATAACCTTAAAACTTTTAAGAAAAGTTTTTGGTGCCCTTAATGGCTCCTCCCCTTCTCTCTCACCAGTGCATATTGGAGACAACCTCAGTTTCCATTGTGGGACCCAAGCAGTGTTCCAGTGTGTTCTGATTTGCTAGCTGCCACAGTATGATATATGACAAACAGAGTGGCTTTTAAAAGGGGGAATTTATTAAGTTGCAAGTTTACAATTCTAAGGCTGTGAAAATGTCCAAATTTAAAGCAAGCCTATAAAAATGCCCAAATTAAGACACTGATAAGAGGTTACCTTCACTGAAGAAAGGCTGATGAAGTTCCATATTTCTCTCTCAACTGGAAAGGCACATGGCATACATGACAATGTCTGCTAAATTTCTTTCCAGGCTTCTTGTTCCATGAAGTTCCCCCAGGGACCTTTTCCAAATGTCTAAGGCTGTATGGGCTCTTTTGGTTCTCCTGACTCTTAAAATGGGACTCATTACAAAATGAGTCTCTTCAAAAGAATTCCAAAAAACTAATCGAGACCCACCTGGAATAAGCAGATGCACTTCTCCATGGAAACCATTTAATCAAAAGTTGCACCCAGAATTGGGTGGATCACATCTCCATGGGAGCAATAAAAGGGCTCTCATTCAGCAAAATTGAATGAATGTTAAAGGACATGGCTTTTCTGGGGTCCTCCACAGATTTAAATTGGCATACAGGAGGAGTAGAGTAACCCTTATGTGCATTTTGGGGTAACTATATAACAGTGCTCCTTTATCTAGTGAAAGTCTAAAGACTGAACAAAAAAACCTGTCTCAGTCTAGTCCTTCAAAATTTTGTCATGAAGTTAGATAAAAGCTTGCAGACAGCTAAAGCAATGTAAGAAACAATTAAGGTGATGCAGCCTGGGGCAAAAGACTGCCTACATTGTTATAAAATTTATTGTTATACAATGATCACCCAGGGAAGGGTGATCATTCATTTTAAAGGGAGTAGAGGGTACATTCAAACTTCTGTAAACTCTGAACAGGGGAAATCCTAAGGCCATGAGCATTCACAAGTCAAGGAAAAGGAAAAGGATTCATGGCTCCACTGCACTCAGGCTTAGATAAGCATAGAAGACCCTGCACTTTATATTTACCTTGGGACAGTCTTCTTGATTGGAGGTCTAAGTTCTAGAGGAAACTGACATCTGAAGCAGAATCAATTGTCAAAACTCGTGAATGGTGATTTTACCTTGGTTTGTTTCTTTCATTAACTTCTGGCATGCAAGGAAATATCTGTCATATCATCAGCTGGATACAAATTAAAGTACAGATAGCTCAGGGACTAAATCTCAGAGTTATCATTTTAAAGTATTAAAATGTGCAGCATGCAATAAATGAGTACAAGGAAAAAGAAAAACAGTTAATGAAGGCACATCCAAAGGAACAAGATAAATATCCAGAAACCATGAATATGGAGGATCAGAGTACAGACATACCAGGAAAAAACTTTTTTAAAATGACCCACTTTATGCTCAGGGAGATCATGGCAAACACAGAGAAAAACTCAAGGACATGAGGCAAACTATAGATGAACAATATGAGAATCATTTTGAAATTCTCAATAGCAACTAAACAGGAATACTGGAATTGAAGTCCACAATAACTGTAATGAAAAATTCCCTAATAAGTTTTCAAAAGCAGATTTGAGCTGATAGAAGAGTCAGTAATCTTGAAGATTAGACAATTGAAATGATTCAGGCTGAAGAATAGAAAGAAAAATGAATCTTTTAAAAACTGAAAAGGGCCTGAGTAACCTGTGGGACACCACTAAGCATACATATATATGCGCTATCATAGTCCCAGAAAGAAGAGAAAGAGAGAAATAAGCAAAAGGAATATTCAAAGAAATAATGTCAGAAAATTTCCCAATTTACCAAGAAATATGAACATTCAAGAAGCACCAGAAACCCCCAGAAGGATAAGTTCAAAAAGAAGCATACTGAGACATATTAATCAAAAGGTTAATTTCTAATAACAAGGAGAGAGCTCTGAATATTACAAGATAATAGCAATGAGTTGTATGTATATACCATGAAAGTTAGAAGGCTGTGGGACAAAATATTGAAATTATGGAAAAAATAATTATCAACCAAAAATTTTATATTTGGTGAAATGTCCTTTCAAAAGTGAGGGCAATACCAAGACCTTCCTGATAGACAAAGATGAAGGAGTTCGTTACCACTAGATCTTCTCTAGAAGCACTGCTAAAGGGAGTTTTTCAGGCTAATGGAAAGAACACTAGGTTTTGGATTGAAGCAGTATAAAGAGATAAAGACTTTCAGTGTAGGTAATCAAACAGTTAATTATAAATGCCAGTATTATTGCATTGTATTTTAGGGTACATAACTCCACACTTTTACTTCTTACAATTTCTCTATTTAAACAATATAGAAAGTGAAAATAAATCTATTGTTTGAGATATACAATGCATACAGATATAATTTGTACCAAGTACACAAAAAGGTGAGGATATAGTGGGGAATAGGAAAAACTGTAGGTGTATGTTATCATACTTAAGTTAGTATCAAATCAAATGTGTTTGCTATATATTTAGGGTGTTAAATTTTAGCCCCATAGTAATATCAAAGAAAATGTATGAAAAATAAAATTAGAAAGAAAGGAGAAGGAACAAAAAATTGTACAAAACAAAAAAAGTCAAATACTTATGAAAGTACATATTGATGGAGGAATTGAGGGTCAAACATGCATATGACTTACAAAGACAAAATAATAAAATGGAAGTAGAAATTCCTGCTTTATCAGTAGTTACATTAAATGCAAATGGATTAAACTCCTCAGACAAAAGGCAGAGACTACCTGAGCAGTGTGACAGTGGCTCAATGGCAGAATTCTCACCTGTCATGCCAGAGACCCGGCTTTGATTCCTGGTTCCTGCCCATGCAAAAAAATAAGTAAAAATAAAAAAGGCAGAGGCTGTATAAATTGATAAAAAAAACATGACTGAACTATATGCTGTTTACAAGAAATTCACATAAAATTCAAAGACACAAGTGGGTTGAAAGGGAAAAATGGAAAAACATATCATGCAAATAGCAACAAAACCAGAGCTCTCATGGCTGTAGAAATATAAGATAGATTTTATATCAAAATATTTTTCAAGGGACAATAGAAGTCTCTATAAATTGATAAAGGGGTCAATTCAACAAGAAGACATAACTATTATAAATATATATGCACCTAATGCCAAATCTCCAAATACATGAAGTAAACTTAACGGATTTGAAGGGAGAAATAGATTAATATTATGAGACTTCAGTATAATACTTTCAATATTGTGTAGAAAATCCAGAGAGAAGAACAATAAGTACATAGAAGGCATTAATAATTCTCTAAAACAATGATATCTAACAGACCTCTAAAGAAAACATAACCTAACAGTAGCAGAAGGCATATCCTTCTTTATTGTACGTGGCTCATTCTCCAGCATGCACATTCTCCATAATGTAAGACCATATGTTACATTACAAAACAAATCTCCATAAATTAAAAAAAATCAAGATTGTTCAATGTATCTTTTCTGACAATAACAGAAAAAAGCTATAAATCAATAACAGAGGAAGAAATGGAAAATTCACAAATATGTGGAAATTAAACCACATTTTTGTCATGATGAATCAAATAGGAATCACAAAGAAAATTAGGAAATATCATGAGACAAGTGAAAATGAAAACATAACATCAAAATTGATGAGATTCAGCAAAGTCAGTGTTGACAGAAAAGCTTATGTTTAAAAAAAGAAAGACCTCTTATCAAAAACCTAATCTCACAAGTAGATGATCTAGAAAAATAAGAAAAAAACTAAAGTCAAAGTGAGTAGAAGGAGGAAATAACAAAATCTGAGCAGTGAGAATTGAAATAGTGAATAAAGGTCAACAGAATCAACAAAACCAAAAGCTCTGTGAAAAGATCAATAACATTGTCAAAATTTTATCTCTATTGACAGAAAAAATAGAGGACACAAATAAGTAAAATAAAAAATGATTGTGGGGCATTACTACTGACTGACCCCACAAAAATGAATATTATAAGAGTATATTTGTTTTTTATAAGAATATACATCGAACAAATGTATGCCAAGTAATTATATAACATATAAAATAGGTGAATTCTGAGAAAGGCACAAACTACCAACTTCTTCAAGAAGAAAGGGGAGATTTCAACAAATAAATAACCAGCAAACAAATTGAAACAGTCATCAAAAAACCACTCAACAAAGAAAATCCTAGGACCAGATGATTTCCTCAATGAATTTTACCAAATATTTCAAGTAGCATTAATGAGAATCATGCTGAAAAGTATCAAGGGATGAAAATTCCCAAATCATCCAATGTCCAATAAAGTTACCACAAGAATAAACTACATACCGATATCCCTCATGTATACAGATTGAAAAATCCCTAATATAATATTAGCAAACTGAATGCAAAGGCAAATTAAAAGAATTATACACCATGATCAAGTGGAATTTATTCTAGGTAAGCAAATGTAGCTCAACATAAAATCAATGAATGTAATACGTCAGTTTGACAAAATGATTATCTCAATTATATAAAAAAGTCATTTGACAAAATCCAGCACATCTTTGCAATACAAACACATAGAAAATTAGGAATTAAAGAAAATTATTTCAACATGGTAAAACACATATATGACAAACTTACCAGTATATCAAACTCAATGATGAAAGACTGAAAGCTTTCCCTCTGAGGTTAGGGATGAGGCAATGATGCCCACTATCACTACTGCTATTCACATTTGTTTCAGATGTTCTAGTCAGAGCAATTAGGCAAGAAAGGAATGAGATGTGCAAATTGGAAAGGAAGGAATAAAACTTTCACTACTTGCAGATGATCTGATGCTATATATAATAAATTTTGAATGATGCACACCCAAACTAATGACTTGGGTACAAGATCAGCAAAGTGACAAGGTATAAGTTCAGCCAACAAAATTTAGAAATGTTTCTATACACTAGTAATGAACAATCTGAAAAGGAAATCAAGAAAAATTCCTTTTGCAATAGCAATTAAAGGAATCAAATGACTATGAATAAATCTAAACAAAGATGCAAAGAATTTATGAAGGAAAACCTCAGATATGCTGCAGATTCAGTTTGAGACCAGTGCAATAAAACAAGTCACAAACTTTTTCATTTCCTGGGGCATATAAAAGTCACATTTGCACTATTATGTAGTTCATTAGATGTGCAGTAACATGTCTAAAAATGTACATATCTTAATTAAAAAAAGTGTATTGCTAAAAAACTGAGACCATCATCTGAACCTTCAATAAGCATCAGTAGTGCTGGCTGCTAAGTGGTTAGAGTGGTGGTTGCTGAAGTTTGGTGTGGCTGTGTCAATTTCTTAAAGTAAGAAAATAATGAGGGGTTTGAGGGACACCTGTGACCAGACACTCATCATACATCAGTCTGAAATGGGTGGGAAGGCTGAGATCACAGTGTAGAACTGTATTAAAGCCACCCAACTGTGGGGGCTTGCACCCCTTCTAAACTGACCTAGAAGGCTGTGCTGCAGACACATCACCATGGGAAAAAGAAGCAGTCTTTACTAGAAACAAGAGAAGGCAGCTCAATCAAGCTTCAATTGCAGTTTTAATTAACAAATTTGGGCTGCTGAACACAAACTCTGAGCACAAATAAACCCAGACCAAGCAGGAAAGGAAGCCTGAGGTCCCTCACGCAGAGAGGAGGCATGGTTGATGGAAGAAAAACAAAGGAAATGAAGAATTCTTGAACAAGCCAAGCCTAGAATACTGGAAAAGAGGTGGGCCCCAAGAAAAGGGGCACATAGAGCCAGGTACACTCTGTCTCTTGACTAGTGAAACTTGGGGGCTGGGGTTGGCTCTGAAAAGGGATTTATTATTTATTTGTATTTTTAACTATTCTAAATAGCTCATTAGAAAAAGCCTCATGCATCTTCAATAGCCAGAACTGACCCAGGCAAGCAGGAGTTAAGATAGGTGTGAGAGACAGAGTGACTAGTCAAGTGAAGGAGAGGCATATCTTCCCCCAGAAAAGGGTGGGGTGGGTGTAGCTCAAGTGGTGGCCTTCATTCAGAGAATTTAGACACCAGGGGCTGGAAAACAGAAGCTTGTCTTCTGCCTCAGTCTTTGTCTCAACCACACCCTTGTCAAGGACAGGGTCTGGTGAGAATTAAAGGCACCTCACCACTTCAAGCCAGTGGTGATCTGGACAAAGTGCAGCATCTACAGGCTTCACAGGAAATTCTGACAACTTGCTGTGTCTTATCCTCATGAAATCTTGATACTGATTATACCTTCCTCCTGTGTCATGGGGCTGACTATACAGTCTTGGAAAATCTAATTGGGGTAATTCATATCTGGGTGGCCCTCCTGAAATAGAGGTTCCATATAGTCAAGGCAATAACAGAAAAGCTGAAAAATTCTGATTGTTTAAATAGAAGCTATGATAGAGGTTGTGAGTAACTTGAACTGAATATCAAAGTAAAGATAGATAACAAAGCCAACCAACAATAAATCCCTAGGCAAAAGAGTTAAAATGACCTCCAGAATAAACTAATAAGGAAATCAGGTGCCTAGTCATCAGCCAAATATTGAATCATAATAGGAAAAAATGAAGATATGGCCCAGTCAAAGGAACAAATTAATACTTCAAAGGAGATACAGGAGCTGAAACAAATGAAGATGTTCAAACAAACATATTAAATAAAATAAAAAATCTAATCAATCAGTTGAAGGAAGGTATGACAAAAGAGATGAAGGACATAAAAAAGAATTTGGGGACAATAAAGAGCTCAAAAGCTTGAAAAAACAAACGGTAGAACTTATGGGAATAAAAGTCACAATAGAAGAGATGAAAACAAAAATGGTAACTGACAAAAGCAGATTTGAAAAAGCAGAGGAAAGCATTAATGCAATAGAGGACAGGACATCTGTCATGGTCAATCCCATGTGTCAACTTGGCCAAGTGGTGGTACCTGTTTGTCTGGTTGTGTAGCAGGCAGGCCTCCCCCACTTTCTGGTTTAGCTGTGCTCTCTGTGGAAAATCCCCAAACTCCCTCTCCTTGCAGACAAGCAAGATAAGACACATTCCTGGGTTAGAAACCCCCTCCCCTAGCCTTCAGGAACTGGTGAAGATGCATGTAGGCAAGATAAGACATTCCTGGGGTGGGGGCCCTTTCAACCGTTCAGCTTTGGGCCATTCTTAACTTAAATCAGCCAATTGTTTACCTTGTCTTTAACATGTCATACAGTCTATAAAAGCTAAAGTTGCCTTTTGTTCAGGGCTCAGACTTTCAGAGGCTACTCAGCTGAGCCTTATGGCTATAGAAAATAAAACCTGCTTCCCAAAACTATGGATCCTTAGTCTCAGCCTGTTCTAACTTTGTAGAACATTCCTGGAGGCCTGCAGTGTCATTCCTGGTTTCCAAGCTACATTTCAGGGGGCTCGACTGGGATATGAGGCAGGTGTATTTTCACCTCCATCACCCATGGTAGTGGTGGTGCCCTGACCGGAGACTCAATGGAATCCAGTGCCGGCAGTGGGACATTTCCCCATTTCTCAGGTTCCTGCCTTCCCTGGATGGGAAGCCTGTCACTGCCAGAGTGGCGATGGATCTGGGACAGTTTCTGGAACCATGTTTCTTGGAGCACCACCCATCTGTCTGGTAAGCACCCAGGTGCATCAGTTTCAACCCACTCATAAAAGGCTAGGGGGGGCCTGAGTGGAAGGGTAGCCTGATCAACTCTCAGACGCTACCCAAGTACCAGTCTCCAGTTGGAGGACCAGGGGAAATGGAAGTCTTCAGGTTCAGTTCTGGGAAGGCCAGTGCGGGGGGGGGGGTGTTGGAGTGTGTGTGTGTGTATGTAATTGTGTGAATGACAGGAAGTCCTGGGCTGTGCACTAGGCCATGATTGAGTTTGGATTCTGCAAGTTTGTGGCAATCCTCATATGGCTCAGGGTGAGCAACCCTGAAAGAGGGGGCTGGCTGGGAGTTTGGGTGCCCAATGTCCCCATGGGGGAAGCGCCAGACTGAAAGAAGTGGCAGTTTATTCAAAACCCTTTGATGTTTGTCTGCAAGCCCTCCCACTATCATTGGTGCCACAGATGTGAGAGGGAAAGTCAGTAAGATGTCATTGAAGTGCATGATTTCTAATTTTAAGAAAGCTTTTACTAATGACTGGGGAATCAAGCTGAACCCTGACTGACTTAGGAAACTGTATGAATAAAAGTGGACCACTTTTAGGAAGAATAAAAAGAAGAAATTTTCTTGTATTACAGCTTATCATTACCCTGTCTTATAAATTAAATTTTACACACTTCAGAGTAAAAGGAAAACATCTATGTAGGGGTTTTAAAATTGATCTCATGAAAAAAATCTCTTCTGTACAATTTATGTTGCCATCGTGTGACTTTGGTAAAGCAAACAAACAAACAAAACAGTTAAAATGTGTACTCTAGCTGGGAGGGCTGGCTATCCTCCCGAAGGAAGTGTACTTTAATAAAAATATCTAGGTCCCAGGAAGCTCCTCTTGGTCCCTAGCCAGTTCCCAGAGGACCAAACTGGGCCCAGTCACACAAGCTAATTGGAATTTGGCCACTATTATGTGAAGATAACATAAAAAGAGGAAAGAGAAAAAAAAATCTTATGATAGAGGGAGAGCACCTCATCAAAATCTTATGCTCTGATATGTTTCTTAACTAAGGAGACTCTGAATGCTATCCCCAAAATTGCTATGATTTTTACTAATGAGAGTTATAATGCTGCTTCTGAAATTCTCCAGCACTTCTCTTCAGGTGGTAAGGCCATCTCAACTTGTGATGTAACTATGCTCTATTTTTGAAGACTTTTAGTTGCTATCTTTTAATTATTTTCTTTACTTACTTTCCTGATAAACTCTGTTTTTATATTACTGAAATCAGTGTTGTCCATGAATCTGAACGTATAAATTAAATGGCCTCAAATATCACGTTGTCTTTTATGCAAAAAATTGGCTCTGGGAGCAGGAGTCACATTTCAGCATGACTTCATAGTAGTAGAGGTCAATTAGACAAGTTTTAAAAATTTGTGCAGAAACTGCAGAGTATGTTCTTCCAAATATTGTGATGTTTT
Source organism: Myrmecophaga tridactyla (assembly GCA_004026745.1). NCBI lineage: Eukaryota > Metazoa > Chordata > Mammalia > Pilosa > Myrmecophagidae > Myrmecophaga > Myrmecophaga tridactyla. The sequence continues at coordinate 19,330 of PVIY010003830.1, forward strand.
ATTAGGGCCATTCTTGATAAATTGAAAGTTGCTGGTTTCTTATCTTTTTGTATGCAGAATTGTTTTGAATTTAAATATTTTGTCTCCCTGGGTTATACTTTCTGGTGCTTTAAGACATTTGGGAATTTTTAAGTCAGTAGGCCCTCTTCAAAATTTATTTAAAGTAAATTAACAATAGGCCATAAATTTTTAACATAGATTAGGAAATAATGTCGTTTTTTTAGGAAAAAAAGATCCTCTAAGCTCATAGTAAAGAACCAAGAAATTGCAGGATGGGATAATTTACCTTTCTCCTCACTTGCAGAGGAATGAGCAAAATGCCCAGGACCCTGTAAAAATTGGGAAAATAAAATTAAACAGGAAAAGCCTATTTGGGTTGCTCTGTGTCTAGAAAGCATATCATTAGAAAAAAGGAAAAAAAATAACTGGAATGTATATTTAAAAAGATGGGCTATGTTAATATAATATAGAAATGTATATGAACAGAAATAATCAAGCAGTCTCTGAAAAAAAAGAATTATGGAAAGGAATTGGCAGAATTGTAGGAGAGACTGTCCATGCTGCAGAATTAAAATTTTGTTTTGAAGAAATTGTTTTAATTATCAATCAATAGCTGAGAGGGCTGCAGTCCATGTAGCCCAATATAAATATAAGAAAGATAAGGTAAAATAAACAAAGGAAAAGTACATATGGTTTAGCCACTGCACTGTGATTAGAACCCTGATAAGTGGGATGATAATGTATAGAATAAAGCAGATAATGGAAAAAATGGGAATATTTTAAATAAAAAAGATTTGTCAGGAAAAGAAAAAAAAACAAACATTAATTATCTGGATGGTTAAAATTGCTGATGCAGGGGCTGGAGGAGTGGTGCTGGACTATGCAGATTGCATAAAATTTATAAGAATTGGCACCAACCCCTTCATACAGACTGCTTTTGAAAAGTTTAATCAGCAAACTGGAAAAAGTTCTGTCTTGCTGACATTGGTTGCATAAAAGTTTAATAAACAATGCCCTGCTGACACTATGTGGCCACAAAATAATCGATTCTGGTACACTTCATAAAATAGCAAACTGGAAAACACGGGAGGCTGGAATACAGGGAAAAGAACAGCCAAAACAAACAACAACAACAACAAAATTTTTTTGTATTTTGTGCATTAACTGGAGTGTTTTGGGTATTGAACATTATTCTAACAAATTTGATTTTGATAATAACTGTGTGTGATGAAATCTTTGCTTGAGGTGGTGACTTGAGTTTGAAGGATATAAAGGATATATTTTTTTTGCTGAGAGGAAAAAGAGAATAGTTTTGTCCTAACATGAAATGAATGGCTGTTACAGAATGAAAAATGTAGGACAAAGCCTGAATGAATATAGTAAGTTATCAAAGGTTTGTAGAGGGTAAATTATGATCAAAGTTAAGAAAAGTTTTAAATGAACTAAAAGGAAAGGTATTAAAAACAGTACCCAAACTCTTTAGCATCTACTCTCACTTACCTGAGGTTAAAACCAGGAAACATGGTATGGGTAAAAAGCTGAAGAGGAAAAAATAAAAAAAGAGGCTCCCTCCAATCTTAATAGAAAGGTCCTTACCGTGTTGTTTTAGTAATCCCAACAGCTGTCAAAGCCATGAAGATCATCCTATAAATTCACCACTCTCAGGTCAACAGGGCCACTACAGATCACCCCGGGAGTGCACCCCTAATCCTGAACACCTGAGACACATCATCCTCTGGGAGCCACTACACCCTTCTCCATTCCAGCTGAGATTATCTGACCAGCCTGCAACTGAGGCCAGAATGACCATCGTTGCCCTGCTCTAGCTCACCAGAAGCAGCTAGTCAACACACGGCCGAAGCCTGAGGAGACCTCTGAGCCCTGCCTCAGTCACCCCAGAAGCTAACTGATCTACGCATGGCTGAAAATTAGAAAAATCAACACATGGGCATCCCGGCCCGCCGTGTCTGTGGACTAACTGTCTTGTCTTGCTCTTTGCATTTGTCTTTCGTTTAGCGGTTTCAGCTCTCCTGGAAATAGGTCTCCTGGAGTTCTTCCTGAAAACCAACTTTACTCTAATTTGATGGAATCCCTCTTACCTGGATATCTTCCCCCTTCCTAGCTTCTGCTCAGTGTGTCTCCATTCCTTCCCTGAGGCTGATTGTACATTCATGTTGTAGCACTCCCCATAGCCAGCACCATGCACCTCACTCCTCTATTTCTGCTTGGCATGGTCATAAGCCCTTCTAAGGGAAATAATGCATGCCAGACATGTTGGAAAAAGATAAAAACTATAACCAGTATTCATGTCAGGGCTGTTCTCAAACTTAAATTATTCTGTATGTGCCCTAAAGAAAGATGCCCCAGTGTACTATAATCCCACATCACCAGGTTCAATAATGCTCTTTTCATTACTCTAGGATGGCAAAACTGAGAAGGCCTCCTGGGAGCTGGTGCTAACTTTATCTCTTGCCCAAAGTTATGAGCTAAACACTCACTGAAGAAAAAACATGTAACCAAAGCTAATGCCCCACCAGCAGGTGAAAGAACCCCAAAGCAGGTACTGGGCATAGAGGCCAGGGGGCATAGGCTGTCAAAAAGACAGATCAGACCTTCTCAGGAATTGTTACTGGTCCCTCACTTGCACACCTCACATCACCCTGCTTGGCCCTGGAAGATGGCTGATTAGCCAAAGATGGGTAAGATTTCATAGGTAAGGAGCAATCTAAGACAGGCACAGTCACAAAGGGGCTGTCAGAAGAAAACTTGAGGCCCACAGAGTGAGGGCACAGGCCTTCACCCCCCCCAACTTCACAGGGGCCTAAACCCTGCATGGATACATTGTTTCCCATGCCCAGCTCAGATTGGGACATACCAACACCTGCAGCAAAAAAAAAAAAAAAAAAAGAAAAGAAAAGAAAAGAAAACTATAAATGATGCTATAACCCCTCCCTAAAAGTCAGGGTAAGCATCAAAGTGTGGAAATGTAGCAGGCAGGCCTCCCCCTCTTTCCGGTTTAGCTGTGCTTTCTGTGGAAAATCCCTAAACCCCTTCTCCTTGCAGGCAAGCAAGATAAGACACATTCCTGGGATAGAAAGCCCTTTCCCTAGCCTTCAGGAACTGGTGAAGATGCACGTAGGCAAGATAAGATATTCCTGGGGTGGGGGGCCCTCAATGATTCTGTTTTGGGCTATTCTCAACTTAAATCAGCCAATTGTTTACCTTGTCTTTAACATGTCATGCAGTCTATAAAAGCTAAGGTTGCCTTTTGTTCAGGGCTCAGACTTCCAGAGGCTACTCAGTTGAGACCTATGGCCATAGAAAATAAAACCTGCTTCCCAAAACTATGGATCCTTAGTCTCAGCCTGTTCTAACTTCGTGGAACATTCCTGTTCTTACTTTGCAGAACATTCCTGGAGGCCTGCAGCCTTGTTCCTGGTTTTCACGCTACAGTTGGGCAAGTGCTGGCCTGTCTGTTGTGATGAGGACATTTTATAGAATTAAATCATGGTCACATCAGCTGCAGTCACAGCTGATTCCATTTGTAGTCAGCCAAGGAGAGTGTCTTCTGCAATGGGTGATGCTTAATCTAATCACTGGAAGCCTTTTAAGGAGGATTCAGAAGAGACAGGCTCTCTTCCTGCTTTGGCCAGCAAGCCTGTCCTGTGGAGTTCATCCAGACCTTCCATTGAAATCATTGGCTTCACAGCCTGCTCTGTGGATTGTGGGCTCTGCATTCCCATGGTTATGTGAGACACTTTTATAAATTTTATATTTGCAAGTGTTTCCTGTTGATTCTGTTTCTCTAGAGAGCCCTAAGTAATACAACATCTGAAATCCTATGCACAAAGGAACAGATAGCAAAAAGAATGGAAAAAATGTGAGCAGGTTCTCACAGAACTGAATGACAACATGAAACACACAAATATGCTATTATGAGTGTCCCAGAAGGAGAAGAGAAGGGAAAAGGGACAGAAAGAATAATGAAGGAAATGATCACTGAAAATTTCCCATCTCTTATGAAAGACATAAAATTACAGATCCAAGAAGCTCAGCATATCCCAAACAGAATAGATCTAAATACATATTTCCCCAAGAAACTTACTGATCAGATTGTCAGATGTCAAAAACAGAGAATTCTGAAGGCAGCAATGGAAAAATTGTCCATCACATACAAGGGAAGCTCAAAAAGACTATGTGTGGATTTCTCAGCAGAATCCATGAAGGTAAGAAGGCAGTATTCTGATACATTGAAGATACTGTAAGAGAAAACTGCCAACAAAGAATTCTGTATCTAGCAAGGTATAGATATCAGATATAAGATATCAATGCAAATAAGGTTCTATAGTTAACAGTAACATTGTAATATGCTTCCATTAAATGTAACAATAGCAATATACCAAAGCTAAATACCAATAAGAGGGGGATATAAGGAAGGGGTATGGGATTCTTGTGGTTGGTGTTGCTTTTCTTTTTTATTTTATTTTCATTTTTATTCTTAATTTTTCTTCTTCTCCTGTCTTTCTGGAAGAAGTTGAAATGTCCTTATATCAATATTGGTGGTGAATGCATAACTATGTGATTTTAACAGGAATCACTGATTGTTTACTTAGGATGGATTGTATGGTGTGTGAATAAAACTGTTTAAAAATAAACAGAAAGATATAAATGCTGGAGAAAATATGGAGAGAGAGTGATGTACCTATTCACTGTTGGCAGGTGTGTTAGTTAGATTCAGTTGTCAACTTGGCCAGTGAGCATACCTAGTCTTGTTGCTGTGGACATAAGCCAATGGTACATGAACCTCATCTGTTGCCAATTACATCTGCAGTCAGCTAGGAGGCATGTCTGCTGCAATGAGTGATGTTTGGCTTAATTGGCTGGTGCTTAAATGAGAGAACGCAACGTAGCACAGCCTAAGCAGCTCGGCATTCCTCATCTCAGCACTTGCAGCTCAGCCCAGGCCTTTGGAGATACAGAAAGAAGTTACCCCGGGGAAAGTTGTTGGAACCCAGGGGCCTGGAGAGAAGACCAGCAGAGACTATCCTGTGCCTTCCACGTAAGAAAGAACCTCAGTGGAAAGTTAGCTGCCTTTCCTCTGAAGAACCAACAAAATAAATCCCCTTTTATTAAAAGCCAATCCGTCTCTGGTGTGTTGAATTCCAGCAGCTAGCAAACTAGAACAGCAGGGAAGTAGAATAGGGTAGCCCCTCTGTAAGGCAGTATTTGGTTCTGCGGGAGGCTAAGTATAGGGTTGCCATGACGTCTTGCATCTCCATTATTTGATAAGTACTTGAAATAACTGAAAGCAGGGACACAAATCGATATTTGCAACCCAGTGTTTATGGCAGTGTTATTCATGATTTGAAATAAATTGTGGTGGCCTAAAGGTATATTGGCTGATGAATAGAGGGAGAACTGTGGTGTATACATACAATGGAATACCGAGTAGCTGCAAGACTGGATGAAGTTGTGAGGCATAGAAACAGGTGAATGAATGTTGTGGAAAGTATGTTGAGTGAAATAAGCCAGAAACAAACAAAAAAAGAAATATTAAGACACCTTACTTATATGGACTGATCATGATGTGCAAACTCTGAGAATTGAATTTGAGAACATAGGTTAATAGTGGAAGGCTTATTTTAAAGGTTCATCAGTTGCTGTTACAGCAACTACATCTGTTTTGGAGTTGTAACAGTTATTTCTAAATCCTGAGATACTGAGTTCTTTGTGTATAACCCGGTTGTCCCCTGGAACTTCAGGTAACTGTTTGATACCTGAGATTCAGAGTTAGTGTTCTCCAGCTGTAAAAATCAGCATGATCCCTTAGAGCAACTGCCAAAGACACTGAAAAAGTGATTAGACTTCTATTAGTATGAATGGAGCTGATCTAGTTTGGACTAACGTAAATCAGACTAAAGTGTAAAGGATGATATTGACTCTGTTTTAATACTTTAACTTCTATGTGAGATCAAAGGAAGAGATGTTTATTTGGTGCCAAATTTGTAGTTTCTGTTGCACACTATCTAATTTAACCTGTAAAGACAGTTTATGTGGACACCATAATTACATAGGACTTTGAATAATGAGCGAGCTCTTGTTGGTTTGTACAGGTTAATGTGATATCCTGATACATCACAGCATAATCTTGGCAGAAAATAAAATGTTATTTGCAAATTCCCCTTGAGGGGCTGGGGAAAAATGGAAATGCTAAAAGTGCTCATGGGTGAGAAGACTACATATTGTTAAGATGTCAATTATATCCAATATTGTTTATATATTTAGTGCTACCCCAATGAAAATTCCATCAGTCTTCTCTGCAGAAATGGAAGAGCCAATCACCAAATGTATATAGAAATATTAGGGGCCATGAATAGCCAAAGTCATCTTAAAACAGAATGAAGTTGGTGGACTCACACTTCCCAATAAAATTCATTATCAAGGCACAGTAATGAAATCAGCATAGTACTGCACAAATCCAGATATATGAACCAGTGAAATTAAAGGAGTGTTCAGAAATAAACTCTCAGATATTTAGCCAAATGAATTTTGAGAAAGATGCCAAGTGCATTCAAATGGGAAAGAATAGTCTCTTCAACAATAGTGCTGAGAAAACTAGATATCCATATGCAAAGATGAGCCCCTATCTCACACCATATATAGAAATCAATGCAAATATAAGAATCAGAACTATAAAACATCTAGAATAATTCATAGAAAACATCTTCAGAACTTGTGTTAGGCAGTGGGTTCTTAGACTTTAAAAACCAAAGCCTGAGTAACAAATAAAAATAGATGAATGAGACCTTATCAAAATTAAAAACTTTTGAGCATCAAAGAGCTTTATTAAGAAAGTAAAAAGAAAGCCTACAGCATGAGAGAAAGTATTTGGAAGCCCTATAATCCAATGAGTGTAATATGCAGAATATATAAAGAAATCATGCAGTTCACCAACAAAAGACAACCCAATTAAAAAATGGTCTAAAGACTTAAATAGACTTTCTCCAAAGAAGATATACAAATGGACAGAAAACTCATGAAAAGATGCTTGACATTGTGAGCCATTAGAGAATTGCAAAGCAGGACTACAATAAATTACCATTTTGCACTGCTATTGAAAAACACAAAAATTATAAGTGTTGGAGAAGATGTGCAGAAATATGAGCACACATTCTTTGCTGCTGACAATATAAAATTATGCAGCCACTGTTGAAAGTATAGAATTATCATATGACCCAACCACCCCACATCTCAGTATGTACCCAGAAGAATTGGAAACATGGACTCAAGCAGATATCTTCACACTGATCATAACTGAATTATTCACAATCCCTAGAAGATGGGTGTGACCCAAGTGTTCATGAACCCTGAATGAATAAGCAAATTGTATATACATACAATGAAATATTATTCAGCTGTAAAAGGAATAAAGTCTGATACATCCAACAACATGGACAAACTTTGAATATGTCACGTTGAGTGAAACAAGCCAGACACAAAAGTGCAAATGTTTTATGATATCAGTTTATGAAATAATTATAATAACCAAAATATTAGAATCAGAAATTAGAATATAGGTCATCAAAGGTCAGAGTGGGGTTAGGTAATGTGGAGTTAATGCTGGAATTGTACAAAATTTCTATTTGGGGTGATGGAATGTTTTTGATAATTGATAGTGGTGACAATAGCACAGCATTGTCATCCTAAATAAAAGCACTGAATTGTATGCTTGAATGCCATTAAAAGGTGAAATTTTAAATTGTAAATATATTAGCCATTTTTAAAAGGAAATACACAATACCCACAGTTATGAAACATTTTTACTCTCCAGAATATTGCATTGATATCCATGATGAGATCAATATCTCCAGACTATACTATGGATGTCTGTTCTTAGATAAATAGATATTTAGATATTTACATAAATAAATGTATATTACATTTTTATATGTTTCATTCTTGCACATATAGAAATGAATTAATTGAGCAGAAAATTCTTGTTAGGTTTTGGAATACTTCTAGTTTTTGCCATTTTTAACACAAATTCTAACCACTGTGTTTCATGTTTTTTAAAAATTTTCATTCTATATTGCATTATTATTTTATATTATAGGTTCATTATGTGATCTGATGCTTGCTTTTTAGGAAGTTCTGTTAATTTTGTCCTTTATGAGGTTAATCTAGTTGTTTATCACTTGGTTAATAACAAATGTATAGTTTAAGTCATGATTATCAAGGCAGCAAACCCTTTGAAAGAGGGAACATTTGTGATATTTAGTGATTATTTTTTCATGGTTTCACAAATAGTGAGTGGTGTGAGTTCATTCGTAATTTTAGGAAATGAGATTTCATTATCAAGTTTTAAAAGATAACTTTATTGTCCCTTCATATAACCATTCAACCTAAGTAAGTGTAAAGGAAAAAAACATTGTACATTCCATAGGCATCCATTAGCCAACATTAGCTTCATTATTTCTTAATAGTTAAAATAGCCTCAATTTTTGAACTTCATATATCACCTCATAAGGAAATCGGCTAGCATGGTTTGGATTTCTATGCCCATGTGTTTGTGTGTTTCTCTAAATATTGTGTCACCCTGTGTGCATTGTTATGAGGTGCATTCATTGAAGGGTAGACCATGAATATTCACCCCATGGAAGTGGTGCTTTGGTTTGATAGTTTATAATTAATCTTTGTAATACACGGTAGAGACATTTGAGTTTGTTGCTCTAAGTGAAGATTTAAGCTTTTTTTTCTGCAGTAAATACAAAAATTTCATGTGTTTATATCAGTTACCAATTCTGGTCCAGGAAGCTCTCTTCAACTTAGTAAGCCAAGATCACTTTCTGCTGATTATGCTAAACAGTATAATACCATTCACTATCTGGTATGGCAGCTTCCCCACGTGTTATTCTTTTCTGTGGCTCACATCATTAATATCATTAATCTACAATGGGAGGTAAACATTAGAAGTACTTTATCAAACTTTCTTTAAAATAATATTATCAGTGCTAATTATGGACACAATGAATAAATTTGAGAGGAATAAACAATGCTGCAGTATAAGGCTTGCTCATCCATGATATGGTTAAATAACCAGCCATACGATTCTTTCAACTCTGTGTGTACTTTTCTTGAGGAACAACATACTATTTATTACATAGATGTGTGCAAAATATTTGTACATTTCTAGAATTTTAAACTTTATTTCTAGTTCTGCATTTCATTTCCTTCTTGGCCTTAGTTATCTACTGGCTGTAATTACATTTAACATATTGCTAGGTGGAGAATGATAGCTCTATATTTTGTGATTTGCTTCAGTAAAAAATACAGCCTCATTCCATATCTTCATAACCTGTGAGTAGCAAAGTGGCCCTTCAATTCTGAGTAATTGTCCTTTAATGGTGGTTTTGTTGTCCAATTAGCTAATCATACATCTGTTGCACCAATATCTGGAGATTTTGTGTACTAAAGAAAAGCAATTTTAAAATGACAGTGAATTACAGCTATTAGAACTTAAAATAAATGTACATCCTGATAGTCAAGTAGGTTGTGAATAGGAAATAAACATGCATAATAATTAATTTTTTAGGTTCTGTAATGATGGATTATGATAATATAATCACTTGTTTTTTTCTGTTGCTTTTCAGGTTCTAAAATTACTTATATTTACTCACTCATCCTTGTAACAAATCTATGTCATTGAGTTAAATGAGACAGGTTTGTTGTGAGGGACAAATGAGAAATCACCATAAAAACCCCACGAACATTGCATGCCTGGTAAGTCACCAATTATGAAATACAACTACACCTTCATCTCTTCCTTTTGGTGGTGATTGCAATAGTACAGTATCAATAGTAGTGCCAGTAGCAATATTAGTAGTACAAAATATATTACTTCTACTCTCTTGTTTAGGATAAAGAAAATATATTTAATATTCACCTATTATTAGGTGGGGAAAATTGGGATGTGCAGAGGCAAAATGCCTGGCTCTTTATTGTTCTCATTTTCTGAGTTTAACCTGGTTGAGTTCCATGAGGTTAGCAATGCATCTGGGTCTTAACACAATGCTGTCCAGGGAAAGAATCATCATTGGGAAAACTTTGCCTTTGCTTTTAATACAACCACCTGTACCTGAGAAAAATTAGAGTCATGTAGGCATTGTGTGACTACAATCCTTTTGTGTAAGTAATTTCTGAACAGAAGTATCACTGTGTCACTAATGAATTTGAGTAAAAGGGTGTGGAAATGAATGTTGCAATAGTATAACCACTGTGTCTTTTTCACATTTTAGGTACAAAATGTATTTTAAATATATTGCTTCATTCAATCAAAAAACAATCCTATGTTACAAAATGATTAATAATTTTATCTGATGGGACACTATGAGGATTAAATAAATAATCCACAAATCTGTATTAACTGCCCTACCTAATAAGATCTAGTACATCTCCTGATATAGGTCCATAATAAGTTATGCAGTCCAATTTTATGTCTCTGGGAAATCTATGCTGCCTCTTAATAATGTCTGGAAAGAATATGTGGAAACATGCAGAGCAATTGTATATATATTTGTTTCACTTTTGACTGTGTTTTTATTTTCATTTTATATGATTTGTGCATAAATATACAGATATTTGTATATTTCCTTTTTGCTACACCACATGACCTCTTTGCATTTCTCTTTTTCCCAGTTCTATGAATTAAAAAAAATATTCTAGTACCATGTATACATTCTCATTATTTTTTAGATTTTTGACTTGAATAATACTTAACAGTTTTCTTAAAAGTTTAAATAAGCATCATACCCAAGAATCCTACTAAATGCCTTAAATAAATATTCAAAAAGAGACTAACAAACAGCATCTTCAATTTTGGATTGAGGTTTTTTTAGCGATTGTCAACTCTTGCCTTGCAAATATTTATTTTATTCTGATAACTGAGCTCAGAAATCATTGTCAAGATTTTCCATTTATTCCATCCAGCTTTGCCTTGGAATTTTCCTGAAGCATTAAATCTTTGGATATGAGAAAAGAACTTTAGCAAATATTAAAAATTACTGAAAGAAATTTGTTTTAGTTTCCTTATTGCTAAAGCAAATATCATGCAATGCGTTGGTTTAAACCATGGGAATTTATTGCTCATGGTTTTGAGGCTAGAGGAAATCCAAATGAAGTTGTCATCATGACAATACTTTCTCTTCAAAGACTGAAGTGCTGTGGCTGGCTGCCTGTGATTATTGGTTTTTGCTTCTTCTTTCACATGTCAATGTTCATGGTTCCCTCTCCTGGCCTCTCCCTTCTTTTTATTTATCATTACTTTTTAATTTTATTTATTTATTTATTTTTCATGGGCAGGTACCAGGAATCAAACCTAGGTCACCAGCATGGCAGGCAAGAATTCTGCCAGTGAGCCACTGTTGTACCACTGCCTATTCCTTCTTTTTTGGGCTCTGTTGGCATTCAGTTTCTGGCTGTTACCCCTAGATCTTTTCTCTCTCTGTGACCTTCCATTTAAGCTCATCAGTAACAGTGTTAAAACTCATGTTGATTCAGCTAAGACATACCTTACTGAAGTAATCTCATTAAAAAGGCACTATTTACAAGAACTTATACCCACAGGAATGGATTAAGTTTAAGAACACATTTTCCTGTTGTACAAAGCTCCAAATCACCACAAACCTACATTTTAGAATTTAGATAAGTAAGTTGCTGTGCTGGCTTGAAAGGATTATACAATCTTTTTGATTAGATTACCTCCATGGAGATGTGACATGCCCAATTGTGGGTATTAAATTTGATTAGGTGGAGATGTGACTCCACCCATTCCAGGGGTGTCTTGCTTAGTTTACTGAAATCCTAATAAGTGCAAAAATTTTGGAGAAAACAACAGAGCCACAAGAGCACAGAGCCATGAGCATTACCAGAGCATGCACAGCCAGAGACCTTTGGAGATGAAGAAGGAAAATGCCCCCAGGGGAGCATCGTGAAGCATGAGCCCTGGAGAGAAAGCTAGCAGATGTCACCATGTTTGCCATGTGTCTTTCCAGTTGAGAGAGGAACCCTGAACTTCATTAGCCTTTTCTGAGTGAAGGTAACCCCTTGTTGATGTCTTAATTTGGACGTTTTATAGACTTACTTTGGGAAATTTTCATGGCCATAGAACTGTAAAGCTGTAACTTAATAAATTTCCCCTTTAAAATCCATTGCATTTCTGGTATATTGCATTCCAGCAGCTAACAAACTAGAATATATTTTGGTACCAGGTGTGGGGTGCTGCAGTTTGCAAATACCAAACATGTTGAAAAGCTTTTTAAATGGATTTGTGAGAAGCTTGATAGAGAAGGCCTAAAATGCTTTGAAGAGACTGTTGGTCTCTTTGATGAGGCTCTAGACAGAAATGAGGCATGTGTTTTTGTAAACTGGAAGGAAGGAAATCCTTGTTTTAAAATTGCAGATACTCTGGCAAAATTGACTAGTGGCTTTGGCTGGGAGGCCAATTTTAAAAGCCATGAACTTTGATATTTAGCAGAAGAGATTTTCAAATTAAATATAGAAAGTGCAGCCTGGTTTCTACTTGCAGCTTATAGTGAAATGTGACAGGAAAGAGATAAGCTGAGAACTGAACTCTTGGGTACAAAAAAAATCAGAGATTGATATTCTGGAAAATTATGTGCTCCAAGGAATGGATACCCCAGAGAATAGTGTCCCACATGAGGATTTAACCAAATGTGGAACCAGTAAGCCATTTTAGAAAAATCCAGGATTGGAAATGGAGTTATCCAAGATTTGTTGAAACTCCTGCTTGTCTGATGGGCACAAATCTTACTTACTACATAGAAAGCCAACAAGAGTGCTGTGGTACCTGTAAAAATGAAACCACTACCAGTCTTAACTGGAGGGCTCAGAAAAAGGAAAAAGAGAAGGTAAAATGTCTTCAGAGGCAGAACCATGGAGACTTGGGTCTGAAGTCAAGAAGCTTTAGGCCAGGAGAGTGGATCCACCCAAGCACAGGAAGAGGATGAGTTTGTCCTGAAGGCAGAGGATGGGTCTTCCACCTTGTTGCAGTGGAAGAGTTGTGCCACCTCAGGCCTTGGAGAGGGTGGAGCTGAGAAAAAGGTGGTCATCCCAATGTCCCCAAAGTTTGCATTTGGAGAGAGATGGGCCACTTCATAGGACTTTGGACAGGGTGGGACTACAGCTTTCTAAACCCTGAAGATAAATGATTTTCAGACATTGAAATCTAATTGAGTTTGCCCTTCAGGTTTTCAAAACTCCTTGGGTCTGTTGACCTCTGTCTTCCTTCCAATTTCTCCCTATAGAAATGAGAGTATATATTCTATCACTGTCCCTCCTTTGTATGTTGGCAGCAAATAGCCTGTTATGAGTTTTATAGGTCCAGAATCAGAGAATTTTGCTTTAAGATAGACCATGACTGCAACTAACTTTGATGTGATTTTCTACTGTTTCTGACTTTGTATTGCATTTTTACAGTTACTGAAATGGTTTAAGCCTTTCTGATGTTGTTATGGAATGAATGTATTTTGTATATGGAAAAGCATATCTTTTTTAGGGTCCAGAGGGTGGTACATACTGGTTTGCAGGGATTATACACCCTAGAAAAGCCATGCTTTAATCCTGATCCAATCTTGTGAGAGAAATCATTTATGTTAATCCTTATTCAACAATGTAGGTTGTAATTTTTTGATTAGACTATCTCCATGGAGATCTGACACACCCAATTGCAGGTATTTACTTTTGATTAGATGGAGATGTGACCCCATCCATCCTAGGTGGGTCTTGATTAGTTTACTGGAGTGCTAAGAAGAGGAAGAATTTTGGGAAAAACAACAGAGCCACAAGAGAGCAGAGCAACAAAAACTACCAGAGCCCATGCAGCCAGAGACCTTTGGAAATGAAGAAGGAAAATGACCCCAGGGGAGCTTCATGAAACAATAAGCCTGTAGAGAATGCAAGCAGACTTTGTCTTTCCAGTTTCCGTGTGCCTTTCCAGTTGAAAGAGAAACCCTGAACTTCTTTGGCCTTTTTTTGAGTGAAGGTAACCACTTGTTGGTGCCTTAATGTGGATATTTTTATAGACTTGCTTTAATTGGGTTATTTTCATGGGCATAGAACTGTAAAGTTGCAACTTAATAAATTCCCCTTTTAAAAAGCCATTCCATTTCTGGTATACTGCATTCTGGCAGGTAGAAAACTAGAACAGTTGCAAATAGGAATTTGACCTCTCATATTTAAATGATATTTGTGAGGTATGGAAATTTTTATTGTAATACTATGATTGCTTTTGTATTTCTGTGACTTTTAAATTTCCAAGTATTTTCTTTTCTTTTGTAATTTTTATATCTTTTTGTTAAGATATCTTCACACACCTTACATTCCATCCAAATTATACATTCAATGGTTCATAATATGACCACATAATTGTGTATTAACCACAATGATCATTTTTAGAGCATTTGCATCATACCCAAAAAATAAATGAAAGAAAAAAGAATAAGCCCATACATCCTTTACCCCTTACCCCTCTCTCTTATTGACCACTAGAATTGCAATCTATGCAATTTTAAGTTTTACATTAGAGGCACATTAAGTAAGACAATGCAGTGTTGACAGATTAGATAGAGAGTTAAATGGGTAGACAGACATATATATATATATATATATATATATAATTAGAGAGATATATCAAAACAAAACATCTGATGGTGGATCCATACAAATATAGGTAAGTGTTTTGGGGGGAATATAATTATGCAATCACTATCAGAGATCCGTGCTTCTTGATTACTGTTTAATAAATTTAGATATTTCCTTCTAGCTATTCTAAAGAACTAGGCTCTAAATATGTCTATCTAATGAGTCAGTAGTCATAGTCACTTGTTAAATCTGAATTTTTCAATTATATCTCCTTCTTCTCACTTGATCATTCTCTCATTCTTCAGATGTATCTGGGCACTGACAATTTTAACATTTTCATGCTGGAAAAGGATGTTGATCTGCTAAGATAGAGGAGTGAATAAAGTTATTGTTTTTGGAGAGACTGGTATCTCTGGGTTTTCAGGAAATATCTGGCCTATGACCAATCTGGAGGTCTTAAGTTTCTGAAAAATAAACTTACTAAGAAGAACTTTTTTAGAGACCAAGAAAATGTACAGTGAACTCCCTAGGGTGTTCAGGAATACTGTTGGTTGGGTCAAGGCATATTGTAGTAGTTTGAAGTGTCTGGTTAAACCTTGCATAAGAGTAACCTCCAGAATGGCTTCTTGACTCTATTTGAAATCTCTTAGTCACTGAAATTTTATTTTGCTCCATTTCTTTTCTTCCTTTTGGATATTTTCAATCCTCAAATGCCAGTGCCAGGCTTATCCCTTGGGGGTCATGTCTCAGGATGCCAAGGAGACCTACATGCCTGGGAGTCATGTCACACATGGAGGGGGAAGGTAGTGAGATTTTTTTGCAAGTTGGCTGAAAGAGAGGTTACATCTGTGAAACAAAAGAGAATCTCTCTGAGTGGCTCTTCAGAATAATTATATGCAGCCCAAGTTTCATAAGAGCAAGCTTCAAGATAGAGGGCTTGGTTTATTAAATTAGGAGTCCTTAATGCCTAAGAGAATATCAGGAATTTCCTAGGAGGGGGAGTTTAATAGTTCCAGTCCCTCCAGGCATCTTTGCAAATGAGTTTTTATTTTTCTGTCCAAAATACTCTGCAATGTATCCAGGTATCACATTAACCTGCATTGAATAACAAGATCTCATTTCCTATTCTAGGTTCCAAGTGAGTATGTTTTTTTAAATAAACTGACCAGACGGGTTTTATCAGACAGCATGAAACAAAAAAAATAAATTTTAGACACAATAAACATCTCTTCCTTTGGTCTTTCACAATGATTGAAGTTATAAAATACATACAACAGCATCTTACACCTTGTATTCTAATTTACCTTAGTCCTAACCATGTCAATTACATTCATATCTCTAGGTGGTGTCTGATATCTTTTTAAGCTTCTTTAATAGGTCCTGTATGGGGTAACATCGACTTTCAGAGCAGCAGAACACTAATTCTGAGTCTCAGGTGCCCCACAGATAACCAGTGTTTCAGTGAATTACAAGGTATACACAAAGAGCACAACATCTCAGAATTTAGAAATAACAAATAAAACTCAGGAATAAAGGTGGCTGCTGTAAGAGATTACAACCTAGGAAACATTACAATGAGCCTTATTTGAACATTCTGTACTCCTTAACCATCAATTTGCCAATCTCTGCCCACTCTGACATCCTGTGAACTTGAATTTAATTGTCAGAGCTTGCTTATCATAGTTAGCCCATATAATTGATACCATACATCATTTGTCCTTTCTTTCTGGTTTATTTCACTCAATCTAGTGTCCTCAAGGTTCATTCTCCTGGTTGCATGCCACATGACTTCATTCATTCCTGCAGCCATTCACTAGTCAATATACCATTAGGCCACTTCCATTCATTACAAATAGTGAAAAAATGATGCCATAAATACCAGTGTGCAAATGCCCATTCATGTCCTTGCTTTCAGTTTTTCCAAGTCTTTGTCTAAAAAAGAGATTGCAGGACCATGTGACAAACCCATATCTAGCCTCCTATGAAACCACCGAGTGCCTTCCAGAGGGGTTGCACCATTCTTCTGCCTTATGGTATAATTATGTAGTTATCCCTATTGTATAATCACATAGTTATCCTTATGAGATAATCTCATATTTATGCATATACCATCACAATCTATACGTGAACATTTCCATTTCTTCCACAGACAGATAAGAAGAGTTGAAAAGAAAAAGAAGAGAAAATGGACACAACAACAGCAAGAACCCCATATCTGTTCATTATATCCCCTTTATTATTGACATTCAATTTTGGTATATTGCCTTTTTAACAATTAGTGAAAGAACACTATGATGTCATAGTTAACCATAGACCCTAGTTGGCATTGTTTATTTTTCAAAACCACCATATTTTTCAGACCTTACAATGGTAATCTTTAGTTGCTCACCCTTAAGGAAAAACTTTCTTAAATTTGAACATATAATCACCACCATTGTTCACTATGGATTTAGCTATGTTATACAGCCCCAGTTTTTACCGTCTATCTTCCTTTGGTGTCTTACATGCCTCTAGTCTTTCTCATTCAAACATTTTCACATTCAGCTTTGTTCATTATACTTACAAAATTGTGAGTTCATTATGTAATATTTTTCTATTCATTTCTGGATCTTTACAATCAACCCTGTTGAACGTTCTGTATTCTTTCACCATCAAGTGCTCAAACTCTATCCTATTTTTCTCCCCTGAGAAACTGCATTCTCAAATTTAACTTTCTGAAATTGTTCCTTATGGTTGGGTCATTTTAGTAAGACCATGCAGTATTTGTCCTTTTGTTCCTGGCTTAATTCACTCAAAATAAATGTCCTCAATGTTCATCCATGTTACTGCATGATTCAGGACTTTATTTTGTCTCACAGCTGTGAAATATTCCATTGTATGTATATACCATAGCTTATACATGCACTCATCTGTTGATGGACATTAGGCTATTTCCATCTCTTGGCAATCATGAATATCACTCCTATTTGTATGCAAACTATTCATGTCCCTGCATTCTGTTCTTCCAAATATATACCTAATATGATATGGCTGGATCACATGGCAATTCTACATTTACTTCCCCAAGGATCCAACAACTCCCTTCCAGAGCAGTTGTACCATTTTACATTCCCACACACAATGAATGAGTATATCTATTTCTCTACATGCTCTCCAGCTTTTGTAGCTTTCTGTTTTATTATGAATACCCTTCTAGTAGATATGAGATGGTATCTCATTGTGGTTTGGATTTGCATTTCTCCAATCACAAGTGAAGTTGACCATCTTTTCACGTTTTTGAGTCATTTGTATTTCCTCTTTGGAAAAGTTTCTGTCCATATCTTTGCCCATTTTTAAATTGGGTCATTTGCCTTTTTGTTGTTGAGTTGTAGGACTGCTTTATCTATTCTATACATTAAACCCTTATCTAATATGAGGTTTCCAAATATTGTCTCCCATTGCATAAGCTGCCTTTTTACTTTCCTGACAAAATCCTTTGATGAACAAAAGTGTTTCATATTGAGGAGCTCCCATTTATCTATTTCTTCTTTCATTGCTTATGCTTTGGGTGTAAGGTCTAGGAAATCACTTCCTATTACTAGATGCTTAAGATAATTCCCTATATTTTCTTCTTAACATTTTATTCTCTTAGCTCTAATGTTTAGGTCTTTGATCCATTTGTGTTAATTTTTGTATGAGGTCTGAGGTAGGAGTCCTCCATCATTCCTTTGAATATGAATATCCAGTTCTCCAATATCCATTTTTTGAAGAGGCTGTTTTGTCCCAGTTGAGTTTACTTGACTGCCTTATCAAAGATTAGTTGGCTGTTGATGAGAGAGTCCATCCCTGTATAATTAATTCAATTCCACTCAGTAGTACCTCTATTTTTTTTCTACCAATATCATGCTGTTTTGATCACTTTAGTTTTGTAATATTCTTCAAAGTTAAGTAATGTGAGTTGTTCCACGTCATTTTCTTTCTCAAGATACTTTTAGCTATTTGGGGCACTCTACCTTTCTGAATAAATTTGATTACTGCTTTTTTTCACTTCTTTCAAAGTAAGTTGTTGGGATTTTCATTGGTATTGCATTGAATCGATAAATCAATTTGCTTCAATTTTCATCTTAACTATATTTAGTCTTCCAATCCATGAACACGGCATGTCCTTCCATTTATTTAGGTCTTAATTTCTTTTAGCACTGTTTTGTAATTTTCTGTATATAGATCTTTTATGTCATTGGTTAAGTTTGTTCTTAAATATTTGATTCCTTTGATTGCTATTATAAAATAAATTATTTTCTTGATTTCCTCCTCACATTGTATATTTCTTATTTAGAAAGGCAACTAATTTTTGCTTGTTTTCTTGTATCCTGCCACTTTGCTGTACATGCTTATTAACTCTAGTAATTTTATTGTGATTTTTCAGTATTTTCTGCATGTAGGATCATATCATGTGTGAACTGTGAAAATTTTATTTCTTCCTTTCCAGTTTGGATGACTTTTATTTTTTTTCAATGCCTAATTTTCTAGTTAGAACTTTCAGCACAGTGTTGAATAGCAGTGGTGATAGTGAGCATCCTTCTCTTGTTCTTTACTTTAGCAGAAAAGCTTTCCATCTTTTCCCATTGATTATAATGTTAGCTGTGGGCTTTTCATATCTTCTCTTTACCATGTTGAGGAAATTTCCTTCTATTCCTATCCATGGAACTGTTTTCACTAAGAAAGGATGTTGAATTTACAAGAATGACTTCTCTGCATCAATTGAGAGGAGCATTTGTTTATTCCTTTTTGTTTATTGATTTGGTGTATACACTAATTAACTCTCTTGTGTTGAAACACCCTTGCATACCTGGGATAAATTTCACTTGGTCATGGTGTGTAATTCTTTTAATGTGCCACTGGATTCAATTTTCAATGATTTTTTTTTAGATTTTTGAATCTATATTCATTAAAGAAATTGGTCTGCACTTATCTTTTCTTTTAGTATCTTTGCCTGGTTTTGATGTTAGGGTGATGTTGACTTCATAGAATGAGTTAGTTAGCTTTATGTCCCCTTCAATTTTCTGAAGAGTTTGACCAGAATTGGTACTAATTCCATCTTAAATATTTGGTAGAATTCACGCATGAAGCCATCTGGTCCTGGATTTTATTTTTTGGAAGTTTTTTGATGACCGACTCAAATTCTTAATTTGTGATTGGTTTCTTGAGGTTTTCTTTTCTGTTTTTTGTATGCTGAACAACAACAAAAAAACATTTCATTATTTTTCCACATGAGTATACCATTATTGAAGCACCATTTGTTGAATTTTTGTTTGGTTCTTTGTTTCTTGTTTGTGTTGCTTGTTTGCTTGCTTTTTTTGGGGGGGGGGTAGTGCATGGACTGGAAATCGAACATGGGTCTCCCACATGGGAGTTGAGAATTCTACCTCTGAAGTACCCTTGCACCCTCGGTTTCTTGAAGTTTTCTCTATCTTCTTGAGTCATTGTTGGCTGTTCACATTTTTCTAGGAAGTTATGCATCTCTTCTAAGTTGTCTAGTTTGTTAAAATATAGCTGCCCATCACAGCCTCTCATTATCTCCATTATTTCTGCAAAATTGATAGTTTGACCCCCTCCCTTTTCTGATTTTACTTATTTGCATCCTCTCTCTTTTTTGATTTGTCATCCTAGTTAAGGGCTCATAGATTTTACTGATATGCTGATAGAACCAGGTTCCAGTTTTATTAATTCTCTCTATTGTTTTCATGTTCTCAATTTCATTTATTTTTGCTCTAATCTTTGTTATTTCTTTCCTTCTGTTTACTTTGCTGTTAGTTTGCTGTTCTTTCTCTGGTTCCTCTAGGTGAGCAGTTCATTCCTTGATTTTTGCTTTTCCTCCTTTTGAATGCAAGCATTTAATGCAATAAATTTCTCTCAGCACTTCTTTCATTGCATCCTATAAATTTTGATATGTTGTGCTCACATTTTCATTTGCCTCAAGATCATACTGATCTCTCTTGTAATTTTTTCTTTGACCCACTGATTATTTAAGAGTGTGTTGTTCAGCCTTCTTACATTTGTGAATTTTTCAGCATTCTACCTGTTAATGATTTCCAAATTTATTCCATTGAGATCCAAGAAAGTGTTTTCTATAATTTTGAATTCTTAAATTTATTGAAACCTGCTTTGTTCTTGAACATGTGGTTTATTCTGGAGAATGACCCACGAGAATGCAAGAAAAATGGTGTTGCATGCAATGTTCTGTAAATGTCTGTTGCCTAGTTCATTTATCATATTTTTCAAGTCCTATGTTTCCTTTTTGATCCTCTGTCTAGACATTCTTCCCATGATATGTGTGGTGTATGGAAGTTTCTAACTATTATTGTTGAAGTGTCCACTTCTTCCTTCAATGTTGTCAATGTTTGCCTCATGTATTTTGGGGCACTTGGGCCTCATCCATAGATATTTATGATTGTTATAGACTTCTTGATGAATCAACTCTTTTATTAACACATTGTTCCCTTCTTTGTCTCTTTTTTTTTTGGCATGGACAGGCACCAGAAATCAAACCCGGGTCTCCAGCATGGCAGGCAAGAACTCTGCCTGCTGAGCCGCAGTGGCCCACCCTCTTTTGTCTCTTTTAATTGCTTTATATTTGAAGTTGAATTTGCTGATATTAGTATGGCTACCTCTGGTCTTTTCTAGTTGTTTTTTAAATGAAATACCTTTTTCCAACCTTTCAATTTCAACCAGTTTTTGTTTCTGGGTCTTAGGTAAGTCTCTTGCAAACAGCATATAGCTGGATCCTGTTTTTTGTTTTGTTTGCTTGTTTTTTTTTTTAACATATTCTGATGATCTATGTTTTTGATTGGGGAATTTAAACCATTAACATTTAATGTTATTATTATAAAGGCAGTACATTCTTCAGCCATTGTTGTTCTTTGGATTTTATCTGTCATATTATTTTAATTTTTTCTCTCCCTTTTTACCATGTTTGTAACCCTTACTGCTAGTATACATTTCTACACTCTTATCCAAACCTCTTTCTCTTGTATTTTTGTATCTTCCTGTAGTGCTCCCTTTAGTATTTCTTATATAGCAGGTCTCTTGTTCACAAACTTTCCCAGTGTCTACTTATCTGAAAATGTTTAAACTCTCCTTATTTATGAAGGAAAATATTGCTGGATATAGAATTCTTGGCTGGCTGTTTTACTCTCTCAATATCTTCAATATTTCATACCATTGCTTTCTTGCTTCCATGTTTTCTGCTGAGAGATCTGCTCTTAATCTTATGGAGCTTCCCTTGTATGTGATGGATCTCCATCCTCTTGCTGTTTTCAGAATTCTCTCTGTCTTTGACCTTTGATAAACTGATTAGTAAGTGTCTTAGAGTAGGTCTATTTGGACCTATACTGTTTGGAGTATCTTGGATCTTTAATTTTATATCTTTCTTTAGAGTTGGGAATTTTTCTGTGATTATTTTCTCCACAATTATTTCTACTCTTTTCTTTTCTCTTCTTCTGGGACACCAATAACATATATTCATGTCTTTCATATTGTCATTTAATTCCCTGAAACCCTACTCATATTTTTCCATTCTTTTCCCTATATGTTCTTTTGCTTACAAGATTTGAGATGCTCTGTCATCTAGTTCACTAATCCTTTCTCCTGCCTCTTCAAATCTGCTGGTGTATGCCTCTATTAGTTTTTCATTTCTATTATTGTGCCTTTCATTCCCATAATTCTGCCATTTGGTTTTTCAAACTTTTATATTTCTCCTGTACAGTCACCCAATATTTTCTTTATATCATTCTTCTCATTTCAACTTTTTCCTTCACCTTGTTGATTTTTCAGAAAATTTTCTCTCTTCCATTCAATATTCATAGTGTCTTTCTCCAGTCTGTATCTTCCTGCAGAGTTCCCTAAGTGTGAGAGACCCTATGCTTGTGCTACTAAATACTTATTTTTCTTTAAAATTGCATGGTATTCAGAAATGCATTCATCATTCCATAGTGAAACAAGCCATTGACATGATGGTGGATGTGTCCTTCTTGCAGATATTTTACATGGATTTCATTCCTTGTTTTTCTACAGCTGTTTTCCTGCCTGAGAAAATAGAGACTAAATTACATGATAATAATGCAGAAAAAGAATGTTATGCCTTCACTACTTAGGAAAAAAACCTCAGAGAGCTGAAAGGAAGGTCCCTTTTCAGTCTCAGGTGTGAACAGGAAGCTGTTTACTCAAGTGTATGTGGCCAAAGTAGTCCCAGAATCATGGATGCCTTCTTCATGGGTCTTTTGGGAATTACAAATATATTTTCTACATGCTTCCTCATTTAATCCTCATTGCAAATCTGAGCTATAGAATTAAAGTTTCTTTGTTACATCTTTGTTATGAGTGCCAAATGTGAATATCCACCTGAAAATTGGAATTACATTATCAGCCAAATAAGTAGTCATTCAGCAAGTTTTTCTTTTAAATATTTACCACTATTACTATTACTATAACTGCTACAATCAGACATAATAAACCACACTATTTTTATTAGTAATGCAAAGAGCATGTTCTGCTATCACTCTCAGGATATCATAGAATGTTTTTCATATATGTTGGGGCATTTTCTATTTATAATTATTGAATTTGCTTATTTTCTAGAACACTCTATGGTTATCCAAACCATCTCTCTATACATGAGAGATCATCTTTTGACAATTAAAACATTGAAGTAAGTGTGGAAGTTCATGATTGCCAATTATAAATTTTCTTGATTTTGTCCATCCAAAATTAAAATCCACATTGAATGATGAATTAAGGTATAGCAGGGTGCAACCATGGATGACATTATTTTGGTAGAAGCTAGAACAAATGAATAAGTCCATATAACATATATAATTGATATCTAAATATAGATACACATATGTTTATCAAAACAAAATAAAACAACTTCAACTTTGTTATTCTATTATTAGTAAAATTAATTTTAATTGATTTCACACATAAAACCTGGCCCAGCAACTTATACGCATGTCCATGCTCTATCCTTCAGAAGCTTACAACCCAGTGAGGGAAACAAACACAGACAAGGATATTTGTTAATGGAAATACAAGTAAGAGTGTACTCAGAGCTATGTTTGACTTATAAATGTACACTTTTGAGAGACGAATAGATGAATTCTGAACTTAGGCATCTGGGCACTAGTCTTGTCAAAGGAGGTAAGATTGCAACTTGGACTTGGCCAAATGAGTAAATTTTTGAAATAAAAGCCCGGGATTGCTTTCTGACTCTCTGCATGGTTGTCTTGCTTTCCATTAGATTAAAGAAACCTCTGAAATTGGGGCATATGAAAAGATCTTTATTGAGAGGAATACTGAACTGGGGGCTCAGGTAGTGTTGCTTCAGTGAGATTAGAAATGGGATCATTGGGTCTTCTTATATAGGTTTCTCAGATCACTTCTTCTTGGGTCAAAACAGCTAGGGACCTCAGTAACTGAGAAAATGATATGGTGATAAGTTCCCTGATTTTTCCTTTTGACACTTATATCTCAGACTTAGAGCTGAAGAAGCTCATAACCCAGAAATACCAACAAGAAAGACAAAATCTCCTAACAAAAGCTTTCTCTGTCTGGTCAAAAGCCAGGAAAGTAGCATCCTAACAAATGAGAAAAGATCTAGACAATATATGCCCTCCTCCAGACAAATGTCATACAAGAAAATTGTGGCCTTTTTCCATCCACTCCAGGAAAAGCCTAGTAGGGCCTTAGACTTACACCACTGTGAGGTATAATGAGAAGGTCCAACCCCCTAGCCAGGAAGGGAAGGAATTTTCACAATATTCATTAGAATCTTTCTTAATACATGGCCAACCACACATGCATTCTGTGGGTCAAGCCCCAGGCCCCAATTGAGGTTCTGCAGTATATTTCCTTAGCTGTGACAAAAAAGAGGTATGAATAACAAAAATAAAACAAAATTCAGACATATAGATCCCATTCCCTTCTAAGTAGTCAATTTGGAGGGCTCTTCCACTTATTCTTATGGTATCAGCAATATGTCAGACATCCCTGGAGCTTTGCCATTTTTCATAATTATCTTCAAATCAGGTGGTATATCCTTTTGATTATCCTTGGTGTTGGTGAATCTTTCTCCTAGGAAGATGGATTTGAATTTTTGGAAACAGCCAAATAGGATTTAGTGTTTAGTAGGCTAAATCATATGGAAACCAGGCTAAATAATACAGTCACATGTCAAAAATAATGTGTTACCAGAAAGTCATGATAATTCATTTTTTGCTCTGACTGCAATTTCCTAAAGACAGTTTCCAGGTTAATGATGTAAGCATAGCCTCATAAAATGACTATATTGATGAGAATAGCACTCACATTTATTTGACTTTTCTGCATATATGTGTTTCAAGTTCCTTTATTACACAAGTACTGGTTCTTTTTAGGCATCTTCCTTGCATTGCAGCATTGCATCTGCATGCACAAAGACATACAGCGCATAGAAAGAATGATAGTTATTATAAGAGAAAATCTTTTCAAACAGGTTTCCACATTTTGAATTATCATTTCTTCCAAACTTTTCTCCCTATAGGTGAATATAAAGTGAAGTGAACACTTCTATGCACACATATTTTTTCAACATCTTGTATTTGTAGAGTTTTGCAATTGTGGAATATACTTATGCTATCTTTGAAAAGAAGTACATAGGTCCTATATGTGTCTAGGAGTTGCTTGTAGCCAGTAGTATAGCTTTCCAGATAGAAGTAGTACAATTCATGCAACTATATTCCTCATATTTTTCTGATGAACTAAAATGAATGTTTTTCTGAGGGATCTTATAATTATACTTGATTATTCTCTGTTGTCTGCTCCCCCACAGGTAGATAGGATAAAGTTTGTCTTTCATCTGACCAGGGGAGAGCACTAGTGATTCTTGATTCAGGAATTCCAGTGTAGAAAGTTAAGGGAATTTAGAATGAGTTTTGTTTCCAGCACTCTCATTACAGTTTTGTGAAACTAACATTTATTATTCATTCGAACAGCTTAAGAGGAGATCTTGGCAGGTGTTATCCATCAACAAGTATTTTTGCATGTCAATTATAGAGACAAACTTTGGCCTGACTCTTCAAAAGTTCAGCCATCTGAACATGAGGCTGTGCCTTGTTTTGGAGGGATTGAGTAAAATGGCATGGAAACCTTGACTCAGTTGAATTAAATCACAAACCACATCAGAGTGCCTTTGAAAAAAATTATAAGCATCTTAAGTATTATACAGACTGACTATTTAACTCCAGTGATTCATTTTAAAAGCCCTAGTTCTTTGGATTTATTGGTGGGTTCTAATAACTTTTTTTTAGACTGTTAGATTCTGCAGGAAACTTATCCAAGGATAGGGAGCTAAGATTTTGTTTTAAAAGCAACACTCCATGTCTCAGATGTTCTTTTCATTGTTCAGCACCATATTTCTAAATGGTACTGAAATCAGAGTGTGTTTTGACTGCTGCTGTTAATGTAATGGCTACCATTTCAGCCAAAGAAGAATTACTAGGGTCCACACAAGGCATGCATAAAGTAGGCAAATGGAGAGATGCTGGAATTGTTGGGGTAGAAAAAGCTCTCAAAACCTAAATAATTCTGGATCAATAGAATCACTCCTTTATGGCAACTTGTCTCAAAAAATAGTCCTGTGAAAACAAAAATATTTGACCCTGGAGAAATACATTAACATCTTAGTTAACCATATGACTTGGCAAGCTCCAGAAGGAGTAATTTATATAGGTAAGTTTTTGATAAAGGGGATTAAGAAGAAGGTGATGAGATTGGCGCACAGAACACTTCAAGGAGTCTTAAGGCTTTAGGGGCTGAGTGGGACCAGGGCACTCTGATGTAGCAGGAACACATTCATCTCTAGTGATAGAAGGATCTAAGGCAGTTGTTTGGAGGGGGAGTCTAAGACAAATTTTTACTTCATAACTGTCCAAACTTCACATCCAACAACAATTACTGCACTGCACCACCTCTTGGATGAAAATACTATGTTATTTTTCATTTGCTGACATTTAGTCTATTTTCATTGTTATATAAATTTGCAGTTAGTTTTCACAGTTTTATTCACATATTAAAAGTTGTTTGCCTAAGTAGTATTTTTTCAAATATCATATCAATAAACTTCCCACTGTGGCTTATTTTTGATGTAAGAGCCAAAACATACTAAACAACTTTTTACACTGTTAATAATATGACATATGTTGCTTTGTTTTCATTTATTCTGCATATTATAATTTATTTAAATTTATTTCTGCATCCTACACTATTTTATATGTATTAGATAAGATAAATTCCTGATCAGATATTTAGATGAGGTTAAAGATATATAAGTCAAACTTAAATCATTGCTATTAACACTTAAATTTAAAATTATACTAAGGTTTGAGTTCCTGGAAAATGGTGGAATAAGATAGATTAAGTTCACCCCAGCTCCAAAGAACAGCTAGAGAAGGGATGGGAAGGTGACTGATGCAGTGATTTCAGGGTGTGAGTGCCTGGGCTAGTCCTCTACACCCCATAGGGAGGGCCTGGTTGCAAAAGCTGAGGAAGTGAAAATCAAAGAACTAGAGACTGACTGGTTGGTGCAAACAGCCTAACATGGAAACCCAAAGCCCTCAGGAGTGCATGGACAGGGAGATGGGGACTAGGAAGTAAACCAAGCCACATTCCTTGAATGTGCTACTCTCACCAGTGCAGCCGTACAAACTGTGATCCACCCCAAACCCCATGCACCTGAACCCATCACCCACCACCCTACCAGCACCAGAAGCACCCCTGCCCTGCCAAGTCCCACATGTGTACCCACCCCACACCCTGACCCCAAATGCATGCATGCCTGCCCCAGCCCAACCCACCTCTCCAGCACAAGTGTAGTCTAGCCCCACCCCTCACAAGTCCTACCTCCCTGTCCTAACCCCTGCAGGTGATCACCAACACCTAAAGGCTGCAGGTGCTTACCTCAATATCCAAGATGCAATTGCTCTAGCCCTTACTGTCCTGCAACCAGATCCCACCCCACCTGAGCTCTGCAGGCATGAACATCAGTTTACAGCTTCCCCAGATCTGTGCATGTATACACAACCAAGACACATCACTAGCTCTGGGCAAACCCTGACCTGGACAGCTGGGCCACATCCATCCCCAGATCATGCAGGCAAACCACTGACCCACTGCTCTGAGCTCAACCCACACCAGGGCACTAGCTCCAAGACCCATACATCTGCATAGACACATCCTTCCCACGGCTTGGTGGCCACACTTATAGGCACCAGTGCAGCATCCCCATCCTTCACCTGTACCTGCATTGCACCACATCACCACACTGTTATGCCATGCCCTGTGTCCTCCATCCTGCTCCACATCCATCCTGCAAATACAAAGCTTTAGACTAATGAAGGAAAGCAAATTCCACAGTAAACTAATCAAGATATTTACATGCCATGAAGACAGCAGAAGATCACTAAAGATGTCATGATGCATACAGATATAGGCCAGAATAATGACCAAATTAAACACCAGAGGAGACACAGATGTTGGAACAACTAATAAAATATGTTCATATAACTTTACTACATAAAATAAATGGGATGGCTAATGACATAAAGGAGATCAGTAAGACACTAGAAGAGCATACAGAGGAATTTGAAAGAATAAGTAGAATAATAGCAGATATCACAGAGATTAAAGATGCTGTAGACCAAATAAAAAACATGCTACAGACACAGAACATCGGATTTGAAGAGGCAGAAGAAAGAATAAGTGAACTAGAGGACAGGGCAACTGGTTTCAAATACTCAAAACAGCTAATGGCAAAAAAAGATGGAAAAATTTGAATTGGATCACAGGGAAATGATGGACAAAACAAAGTGCACAAATATAAGAATCATTGGTGTCCCAGAAGGAAAAGAGAATAGCAAAGGGCTAAGAAGATTAGTTGAAGATATAATGGGGGAAAACATCCCAACCCTTATAAAATACATAAATACGCAAATTAAAGAAGCCCAATGAATTCCAAATAGAATAAATCCAAATAGACCTTCCCCAAGACACATACTACTCAGTCTGTCAAATGTTGAAGAGAAGCAGAAAATCCTGAAAGCACCAAGAGAATAACAATTTACTACATACAAGGGTAACCACATAAGACTGAACTCAGACTAATCAACTGGCACTATGGAAGCAAGAAGGCAGTGGTATGATATATTTAAGATCCTGAAAGAGAAAGACTTCAAGGCGAGAATTCAGTACCCAGCCAAATAGTCCTTCAAAATAGTGGAAGAAATTAAAATATTCACAGACAAACAAATCCTGAAAGAACTTGCCCTGCAAGAAATATTAAAGACAGCTCTGCCAGTTGAAAAAAGAAAGACAGGAGAAGAAGGTCTGGAGGATGGCACAGAATTGAAGAGTACCACTAATGGTAACTTAATGGATAAAAAGAGAAAGAGGGAAAAGAATATATAGATCTGACAAATAAAATCCAAAAGATAAAATGTTGGATTCAAGAAAGGTCTTTTCACTAATAACTTTGAATATTACTGGATTAACTTACCAATTAAAAGATACAAATTGGCAAAATGGATCAAGAAATATAATCCAGGTATATGCTGCTTACAATAGACTAATCTTATACCCAAGGATACAAATAGATTGAAAGTGAAAGGAAGGAAAAAGATACCCCACACAAAATGTAACCAAAAGAAAGCAGGAGTAGCTATATTAATATCAGACACAATAGACTTTAAATATAAAGACATCAGAAGAGTCAAAAAAGAACACTATATGTTAACAGGGACAATTCACTAAGAAGAAACAATGATCATAAATGCTTATGCTCCCAATCAAGGAGCTCCAAAGTACATAATACAGACATTGGGAAACTGAAGGGAATGATAGATGTTTCAACAATAATAGTAAGAGATTTCAATACAGCACTCTCCTCTATAGATAGAACAACCAGAAAATAGAGAAGTTAAGCAACCTGATAAATGCATTAGACCTAACAGATATGTTTAGGTCATTACACACCAAAACACCATGATATTCATTCTCCTGTAATGAACATGGAACATTCTTCATGGTAGATCATATGGTGGGGCACAAAACAGGTGTTTATAAATGTAAAAACATTGAAATTATTCAAAGCATTTCCTCTGATCACAATGGAATGAAGCTAGATATCAATAATCACCAAAGAATGAGAATTTCAAAAATATATGGAGATTAAAAAACACACTTTTAAGCAAACAGTGGATCAAAGAAGAAATTGCTAGAGAAATCACTATCTGGAGTTGAATGAAAAGGTTAATACAACATATCAGAACTTGTGAGATGCAGGAAAGGCTATACTGTGAGGAAAATTTATGACCCTAAATGCCTATATTAAAAAAAAAACAGGAAAGAGCAAATATCAAGTACTTAACTCCTCAGTTGGAGGAACTTGAGGAAGAACAGCAAACTAAACCCAAAGTAAATAGAAGATAAATAACAAGATGAAAGCAGAGTTAAATGAATGAGTGAACAAAAGAATGGCAGAAAGAATCAATACAACCAAAAGCTGGTTTACTGAGAAAAATCAATAAAATTGCTGGGCCACTGGCAAGACTGACAAAAGAGAGAGGATGCAAACAAAATCAGAGATGAGAAGAGGTGTGTAACCACAGACCCTGAAGAAATAAAAGAAATCATAAAAGGATACAACCATATGCCAACAAACTAGACAACTTAGTTGAAATGGACAAATTCCTGGAAACACGCAAACAAGATATATTGACTCAGAAAGAATTAGAAGATCTCAACAAACCAGTCATAAGTAAAGAGATTCAATCTGTCATCAAAAATCTTCCTACAAATAAAAGCCCAGGGGCCAGATGGTTTCACAGGGGAATTTTATCAAACATTCCAAAAAGATTTAACACCAATTCTCCTCAAACTTTTCCAAAAAAATTGAGGAAAACGGAACACTACCTAGCTTATTTTATGAAGATAATATAATTTTTTCTTTTAAAAAAATGTGGAATACTTCCAAATTTGTGTGTTATCCTTGCACAGCGGCCATGCTAATCTTCTCTCTATTATTCTGATTTTTAGTACATGTGCTGCCAAAGTGAGCATGGAAGCTAATATCATTTTAGTAAGAAAAGCAAGTAAAGATGCTAAAAGAAAGGAAATCTACAGGCCAATTTCCCTAATGAATATAGATTCAAAAATTCTCAACAAAATACTAGCAAATCAAATCCAACAACCTGTTAAAAGAATTATACAACAGATGAAGTGGAGTTTATACCAGGAATGCGAGATAGGTCCACACAAGAAAATCAATTAATGTAATATAGCACATTGCAAATCAAAATGGAAAAAAATAACATGAACTTCTCCATTGATGCTGAAAAAGCATTTGACAAAAGTCAGCATACTTTTCTGATTTAAACACTTCAAAAGATAGGAACCAAAGGTAACTTCTTCAATATATTAAAGAGCATGTATGAAAAACCGATAACCAGCATCCTACTCAATGGAGAGAGACTGAAAGCTTTCCCCCCAAGATCAGGAATGAGAAAGGATGCCCTCTGTTACCACTCTTATTGAATATTGTGTGAGAAGTTCCAGCTAGGGCAATCAGGAAGGACAAAGAAATAAAAGGCATCTAAATTGGAAAAGAAGAAGTAAAACTTTCATTATTTGCAGATGACATGATAGCTACACTTGTAAAATCCTGAGAAATCTACAAGGTTACTTGTGCTAATAAACAAATTCTGCAAGGTTGCAGGATATAAAATTAGTGTACAAAACTCAGTAACATTTCTATTCACAAGCAATGATCTAACTAAGAGTCAGTTAAGGAAAATATTCCATTCAAAATAGCAACTAAAAGAATCAAGTACCTAGAAATGAAATTAACTAGGGATATAAAGGACTTCTACACAGAAAACTACATAACATTGCTAAAAGAAATCAAAGAAGACCTAAATAGACGGAAAGACATTCCTTGCTTATGCATAGGAAGGTTAAATATAGTTAAGATGTCATTTCTACACATATTGATCTACAGATTCAATTCAGTATCAATCAAAATTCCAACAACCTACATTGAAGACTTGAAAAAGCTAGTTACCAAATTCATCTGGAAGGGAAAAAGAGCCTGAATAGCAAAAAGCATCCTAAAAAAGAAGAACAAAGTGGGAGGATTAACAATTCTTGAGTTTAAAAATTATTGTGAAGCCACAGTGGTAAAAAAAAAAAAAGCATGGTGTTGGCACAAAGATAGAAATATTGATGAATGGAATCAAATCAAGAGTGCAGAAATAGACCACCAAATTGATGATCAGCAGATTTTTGACAAGGCCCTCAAATCCAATGAAGTGGCATAAAATTATATTTTCAGTAAATGGGCTTGGAGAACTGAAGAGCAATAGCCAAAAGAATGAAACAGAACCCTTAAGTTGCACCTTATAGAAAAATTAACTCAAAGTGGATAAAACACCTTAACATAAGAACTAGAACCATCAAGCTTCTAGAAGAAAATGTAGGGAAACATCTTCAACACCTAGTAATAGGAGGTAGCTTGGCAAATTTACACCCAAAACACATGCAGCAAAAGAAAAATAAAAGATAACGGGAACTCCTCAAAATCAAATGCTTCAGTACCTCAAGAGACCTTATCAAAAAGGTGAAGAGAAAAATTTGGAAATCATACATCTGACAAAGGATTGAAATCCTATATACATAATGAAATCATACAATTCAAAAATGAAAGAACAAACAACCCAATTATAAAATGGGCTAAAGATATGATGAGGCATTTTTCTGAAGAGCAAATACAAATGTCTCAAAAGCTCGTGAAGAGAGAGGATGTGGAGAACTTGGGACACTTATGCACTGCTGGAGGGAATGTATAATGGTACAGACACTATGGATGACACTTTGATGGCTCCTTAGGAAACTAAATATCGAACTGCTTTATGAACCAGCAATTGCACTACTTGGTATGTACCCAGAAGAACAGAAAGCAGTTACACAAACAGACATTTGCACACCGATGTTCATAACAGCTTTATTCACAATCACCAAAAGATGGAAACAACCCAAATGCCCATCAACAGATGAGTGGTTTAACAAAATGTGGCACATACATACAATAGAATATTATGCAGCAGTAAGACGAGATGATGACCTGAAGCATATGACAAGATGGATGAGCCTTGAGGACATAATGCAGAGTGAAATAAGGCAGACATGAAAAGATAGATACTGTATGACTCCACTTTTATGACCATGGTAAAGATAAATTGCAGGCTTATAATACCAAATTTAGGGGACTTAGAGATACATACAAGCTAGAGTTGAGTGAATGGTTAGCTAATGAGGTTGAACTCAAATATAAGGGAATAGATAGAAGTAAAGGGATTCTCTAGTGAGTCTATAAGCAATATTACCATACTGAAGGTGAACATGATGGAGAGAGGTTGTATAGACCTATGTGTCCCACTAATTAACACTAGAAATATAAACAAGTTCTTGCAAGAAGTACTTCAGAGGTATTATTTGTGTAAAAAGAGTGTTTAAATCCAAGGTATAGGGAGAAAATTGCTATTGCATGTTATGTGCTTAAAAGGAAAACATCAGCAGTACCGCAGAAACAGCAGAGGTAAATAACGGGAGGAGGGACAAAGAGTTAAGGAGAGGTTTAGATTTCCTATTTGGTGAGGTGTGTTTATTGATTATCTTTCTCTTTAGAACAATTGAAAGTATCTAAAATTGAGAGTGTTGATGGACTGTGGTCTTTGGGCATTATACATGATGTGGTGAGTTTATTTGCAGTTTGCTTAGAAAGGCCACATTTGAGTAACTAAAGAGGATATCTGGGGGTGACCTTCAGGCATAATCATAATTAGGCTTAGCTTCTCCTTTGTAGGAATATGTTTTGTAAGGTAAAGCCCCAATATCAAGGGGTTGGTTTATAAAATTTGGAGTCCCTAATGCTTGAGAGACTATCAGGAATTCCCAGGTGTGAAAGCTTAATATCTCCACATTTTTTCCTCAGTCCTCAAGGGGATACTGCAAATACTTTGTTTTTGTTTTCTGGCCAAAAATACTCCAGGTTATATGAATATTATATTAACAGTGCAAAATAACAAGATCACATTTCCTATTCAAGTTTCCAGTTAATTATGTTATTTAAATAAACTGATCATGCAAGTTATATTAGATAGCATGCTATAGAAAATATAAATTTTGTACCAAAAAAACATTTCCTCCTTTGGTTTCCCACAGAAGTTGAAGTTTTAAAAGACAGTCAGTATCATCCTTTAGTTTGATTTACCTTAGTCCTAACTAAGTCTGATTCATTAATGTATCTAGTTGAAGTCTGATCTCTCTTTTAGCTTCCTTAACAGTTGCTGTATGGAGTAACACTGACTTTCAAAGCATCAGAACTCTGACCCTAATCTCAGGTGTCATGCAGATACCCAAATTTCCAGAGGCCGACCAGGTTATACAAAAAGAGCTCAGCATCTCAGTGTTTAGAAGTAACAGTTGTAACTCAGGAATAGATGTGACAGCTTAAGATTTTACAATCCAGGAACCTTTACAATAAGCCTCATTAAACTTTCTTTACTCCTTACTCATTGATTGCCCATTCTCTGCCTCCATTCTGTCCCCTGATAACATATGCTCTTGAATTCAATTCTCAGTCTGCTCATTATCATTAGTTCATAATAGTGAGGCCATACAATAGTCACCCTTTTGTGTTTGGCATCTAACAATCAACATATTGTCCTCAAGTGTCCTTCACCTTTTTGTATGCCTCACAACTTCACTCTTTCTTGCAGTCATTCAATAATCCATGTATGTGTATACCAGTTTGCCCTTCCATTCATAAGTCAATGTACCCTTAGGCCACATCCTTCCATTGCAAATCATTAATAATGAGGCCATAAATATTAGTGTGCAAAAGTTCATTCATGGCCCTGCTTTCAGTACTTCCAGGTATATACCTAACAATGGTGTGGCAGGATCAGGTGACAATGCTATAATTAGCCTCTGGTGGAACTACCAAACTGGCTTCAAGAGAGGCTGTACTGATCTACTTATCACCTAAAAGTGAGTAAGTATGTCTCTCTTTCCACAATTTCTCCTGCACTTGTACCCTTGGGTTTATTTTTTAAACAGTTTTATTCACACACCATACAATCCATCCTAAGTAAGCAATCTATAGTTCCTATTATTGTCACATAGATATGGATTCTTCACCACAATCTATATGAGAACTGTTCCATTTTTTAAAAAATAAAGTGGAAAAATATAAAGATTTAAAAAATTAAAAGGAAAAACAACCACAAGAGTCCCATATCACTCCATTATATTCCCCTCTTATTGACATTAGCTTTGGTATATTGCTTTGTTACAATTAGTGGAAGCGTGTTACAGTGTTGCTGTTTATCATAGACCCTATTTTGCATTGGTATTTTTTCTGTATACAATCCTATTTTCATCACCTTGCAATTATGACCTTCAATTGTTCTCCCTCAAGTAAAAACTTTCCTTTTTTCTACATTTAATCACCATCATTTTCCACTCTAGGTTGCTAAGTTATAGAGTCCCAGTTTTTATCCTCTGTCTCCCCTTCTGGTGTCATACATGCCTGTGGTAGTTAGATTCAGTCATCAACCTGGCCTGGTGAAGGCACCTAGTTCTATTGCTGCAGACATGCGCCAATGGTACATGAACCTCATCTGTTGCTGATTACAGCTGCAGTTGGCTAGGAGGCGTGCCTGCTGCAATGAATGATATTTGATTAATTGGCTAGTGCTTAAATGAGAGAGCACAACATAGCACAGCCCAAGCAGCTCAGCATACCTCATCTCAGCACTCGCAGCTCAGCCCAGGCCTTTGGAGATGCAGAAAGAAATCACCCCAGGGAAAGTTGTTGGAACCCAGAGGCCTGGAGAGAAGTCCAGCTGAGACCATCTTGTGCCTTTCCACATTAGAAAGAACCTCAGTTGAAAATTAGCTCCCTTTCCTCTGAGGAACTAATGAAATAAATCCCTTTTAATTAAAAGCCAATTCATCTCTGGTGTGTTGCATTCTGGCCCCTAGTATTTCTCTTTCAACCATACTCACACTTTGCTTTCTTCATTATACTTAGAATATTATGCTATCATCAGATAGTATTGCATTATCCATTTCTAGATTGATACACTCAATCCTATTGAACATTCTTTACTCCTTCAACATCAAATGCCCAATCTCTACCCTCTTTCTATTTTGTGATAACCTCTGTTCTCAACTCTCAGAATTTGGTCATAATAGTTAGCTTGTATAAGTGAAACCATACAGCATTTAACCTTTTGTTTTTGGCTAATTTCACACAACATAATGTTCTCAAGATTCATCAAAATTCTTGCATGTGTTATGACTTTATTCTATCTTATAGCTATGAAATATTTGATCATATGTATATATCACATTTCACCCACTTATCTGTTGATGGACACTTGTGCTGTTTCCATCTCTTGGCAATAGTGAATAGCACTGCTATAAACATCAGTGTACAAATGCCTGTTTGTGTCTCTGCCTTCAGTTCCTGCAAATATATAACTAGTAATGGGATTGTGGGATCATATGACAATTCTATACTTAGCTTCTTGAGTAAATGCCAAACTGCCTTCCATAGCAACATTCTACATTCCCACCATCAGTAAATAAGTGTTTCTCTTTATCCACATCTTCTGCAAGTGCTTGTTCTCTGTTTGGTTTTAATAGCCATTCTAGTAAGTGTGAGATGATATCTCAGTGTGGTTTTTATTTGCATTTCCCTAATAACCAGTGAAGTTGAGCATCTCTTCATAGGTTTTTAAATGATTTTATTGAGATATAACATATACAATCCATCCAAAGTATACAATCAATTGTTCACAATATAATCACATAGTTGTGTATTTATCACCATGATAACTTTTAGAACATTTGCATGACCTCAGAAAAAGAAATAAATGGAAAAAGAAACCCCCCATCATTCTGTGCCCCTTACCCTTCCCTCTTACTGACCATTAAAATTGCAGTCTAACCAATTTTAAGATTTAAAATGGAGGTAGGTTAACTAAGACAGAGTAATATTGGCATATATATATATATAAAACAAAGCAAATCATCCAGATGTAGATCCATACAAACAGGAAAACTTACTTTTCGTGTAACATAGTTATACAACCATTATCAAAGATCAGGGCTACTGGATTATAGTTCAACAACTTCAGGTATTTCCTTCTGGCTATT
Organism: Myrmecophaga tridactyla; assembly: GCA_004026745.1. Taxonomy (NCBI): domain Eukaryota; kingdom Metazoa; phylum Chordata; class Mammalia; order Pilosa; family Myrmecophagidae; genus Myrmecophaga; species Myrmecophaga tridactyla. The sequence goes on from PVIY010003830.1 coordinate 56,275, forward strand.
CCAAAATACTAGACACTAAAAAGAAATATCTATATAAAGAGTCTGTAGTTGCAGTCATTTGTTAAATAGTAATTTCTCAGCTACATCTTCTTCCTCTAATTTCATCTCTCTATCTTCACAGATATCAGGGCAATGGAAATTTTAATTTTGTCATGTGGGAGAGTGGTGTTGACTTTCTGATCTAGAGGAATAAAACTGGTTGTTGTTCTTGGAGAGATCGGTAACTCTGTGTTTCAGTAAGTAACCTAAAGAATGACCTCTTGGCTATATTTGAAATTTCTTAGCCATTAAAAATTTATTTTGTTTCATTTCTTTTCCCCCTTTTTGTCAAGAAGGCATTCTCAATCCCATGATGTCATGGCCAGTCTCACCCATGGGGACCATGTCCCACGTTGCCAGAGAGACTTATACCCCTGGGATTCGTATCCCACATAGAGGGGAAGGTAGTGAGTTTATTTGCAGAGTTGATTTAAAGAGAAAGGCTCAAAAAAAAAAGAGACCCACTATGGATGATTATTAGGAATAAATACATGCAGAACTAACTTTTTTCATTACAGGACTAAGTTTCATAGAGGGAAGTTTCAACATAGAGGGCTTTGTTTACTAAATTGGGAGACTCTCGTGCCTGAGAGAATATCAGTAATTCCTCATGTGGGGAAGATTAATATTTCCATATTTTCCTCCACACCCTCCAGATGTCTTGGTAAATACATTTTTATATTTTGCCTCAAATACTCTGGAATGTATCAGCATATTACACTAACACAATAAGATCTCATTCTTTATTCTAGGTTCTATGTAATTATGCTGTTTAAATTAACCGACCAAACAGATGAAATTAGTGTGCTACAGAAAATTTAAATTTTGGACCACATAAACATCTCTTCCTTTTCTCTCCCACAGAAGTTGCAGTTTTAAAATACAGAAAATATCATGCTTTACCCTGTGTTCTGAGTTACCTTAGTTCTAATCAGATCCATTTTATTCATATCTCTAATTGGAGACTGATCTCTTTTCAGCTTCTTTGACAGTTGCTGTATGGTGTAATGTTGCCTCTCAGAGTTGCAGAACTCTAACTCTGAGTCTCAGGTGTTCCACAGATAACCAACTTTCAGGGAACTACCCAGTTAAACAAAAATTGTACAGCATCATTTAATTTAGAAATAAAAGATGAAACTCTGGAATAGATGTGACTTCTGTATGAGATTACAATCTGGGAAGCTTTGCAATGATTCTTATTTGAACATTCTGCATGCCTTAATTATTGATTGCTCCAAACTCTGTCCTCTTTCTATCCCCTCATAACCTATGCACTTGAATTCAATTTTAAGAGTTGCCTCATTATTGTTAGTTTATATTAGTGAGACTATACAGTGTTGGTCCATTGGTTTCTGCCTTATTTCACACAATATAATGTACTCAAAGTTCATTCTCCTAGTTTCATGCCCCACTACTTAATTATTTCCTGCAGCCACTCAATATTATATTGTACATATGCACCACATTTCACTCTTCCATAGGCCACCTCCATCTATTGCAAATCATGCATATTGCCACCATAAACACCAGTGTACAAATGCCAATTCATGTCTTTGCTTTCAGTTCTTTCAAATTTCTGTCTAATGAAGGGTTGCATAATTATATGGCAACCCTACACTTGGCCTCCTGTGGACCACCACACTGTCTACCAGGGGGTTGAACCATACAACTTCCTTACAGTATAATCACATAATTTTCCCAAAGGTATAATCGCATAGTTATGGATTCACCAAGACAATCTATATGAGAATATTTCCATTTCTTCCACAAAAGATAGAAGGACAAATGAAAACAGAAAGAAAGAAAGGAGAAACAATAGCAGTGACAAGAATTCTATACTATTCCATTATCCCCCTCATTATTGACATTTGACTTTGGTATATTACCTTTCTTACAATTAATTAAAGAACTCTACAATATTGCTGTAAAACATAGACCCCAGTTTGCATTAATTATATTTTTCATATACCACCCTATTTGTGACACCTTACAATGGTGACCTTCAATTTTTCACCCTAAAGTAAAAACTTTCTTATGTTTTTACATTTAATAACCTTCATTGTCCACTCTAGGTTTCACTATGTTATACAGTCCCAGGTTTTATATCTTTCTTTCTCATGTGATACCTGACCTTAGCCTCCCACTTTCAACTGTACTCACACTCAGCTTTGTTCATCATACTTACAATATTGTGCAACCAACACAAACTAGCCATATCTGGATATTTACAATCAATCCTCTTGATTTTCCTGTACTCTTCAGCATCAAGTACACAAACTCTACCCACTTTCTACCTACTGAAAATGTCTGTTCTCAACTTAATTCCCAGAGTTTCTCATTATAGTTTGTTCATATTAATGAGACCATATAGTATCTGTCCAATAATGGGATTGGTGGATCATACAACAATTCTGCATTTCAATTCCTGAGGAACTATCAAACTGCTTTCCACAGTGGTTGCACCATTCTACATTCCCACCAGCAGTGAATGAGTGTAACTATTTTTCCACATCACCTCCAGCACTTGTAGCTTTCTCTTTTTTGATAAAGGCCATTCTAGTAGGTGTGAGAGGATATCTCATTGTGGTTTAATGTGTATTTCCCTAATCACTAGTAAAATTGAGCATCATTTCATATGTTTTTGAGTGAGTTTTATTTAATCTTTGGAAAAACGTCTGCATATATATTTAGCCCAATTTTTAATTGGGTCTTTTGTCATTGTAATATTTTGCATTTATGGTCTAATAAATCACCTATGACAATGTATTTAAGATGTTACCCTACTGTTTTTCTACACATTTTCTGGTCTTAGCTCTAAGGTTTATATCTTTAATCCATTTTGGGTTAATTTTTGTAAAAAGTTTGAGATATACCTCTTTCATTCTTGGTGTATGGATATTGGGTTTTCCAAGCATCTGTTGAAGAGGCTCCTCTGTCACAGTTAAGATGATATGACCCCTTTATCATAGATCAATTGGCCATAGATGAGAGAATCCACCTATGAATGTTCAAAGTGATTCTTTGGTCAGTTTATCTTTTTAAGCCAGTACCATGCTGTTTTTCCATGCAATTTTATTGAGATATATTCACTTACCATATAATCATTCAAGGTATAAAATCAGAGGTTCACAGTGTTATCATAAAGTTGTGTATTCATCACACAATCAATTTTTGAACACACTTTCATTACTCCAAAAAATAAGAATAAAGATAAAAATAGAAAATAATACTTAGAACATCATATAACCCTTAGCCCTTCTTATTTTATATTTATTTTTCATCTTTATTTTCTTACTCATCACTCCACACACTGGACAAAGGGAGTGTCTGTTACCATGTTTCAACAGTCACATGGTAACACCTTAAAGCTATATAGTTATGCAATTATCTTCAAGGATCAATGCTACTGGATTACAGGTCAGTAATTCTAGGTATTTGTTATTATCTGCCATTATACTCTAGAAACTGAAATATTCTTTAGGTGTAATATGTTTTAAAGTCAGGTATTTACTAATGTAAATTGAATATTTAAAAAAATTTTCTCCTCAGATTACTCATTGCTGGTGCATAAAAGCACAATTGATTTTTGCATGTTGATCTTGTGTCCTGCCATGTTGTTGCCCTTGTTTATAAGCAACCATAGCTTTACTGTAGATTTTTTGGGATTTTCTACATATAGGAACATGACATCTACAAAAAATTTCACTTCTTTTCCAATCTGGATGCCTTTTAATTTTTTTTCTTGCCTAATTTCTACAGCCACATCTTCCAGCACAATGATTTATAACAGTGGTGACAGTGGAAATCCATTTTTTTCTCATATTAAAGAGAGAGCACTTAGTTTTTCTACATTGATGTTAGGTGTAGTGTTTTCATATATTTGCTTTATCATGTTGAGGACGTTACCTTCGATTTTTATCATTTGAAGTGTTTTCATTAAGAAATGATTCTGAATTTTGCCAAAAGCCATTTCTGCATCAGTAAGATGATCAGGTGGCATTTCCTCCTTAATTTATAGATGTTGTGTATTACATTAATTGACTTTTTTTGCGTTGAACCACCCTTGCATACCTGGAATGAAAGCCACTTGTTCCTGGTGTATAATGCATTTAATATGCTGTTGAATTGTATTTGCAAATTATTGTATGGATGACTTTTGTATCTATGTTCACTAGACAGATTGATCTGTAATTTTCTTTTCTTGTAGCATCTTTGTCTGGGTTTGGTATTAGGATGATAATGACTTCATAGAATGGATTAGGTAGCTTTCTCTTGTATTTAATTTTTTGAAGAGTTTGAGCAGGATTGTTACTTTGTTTTTCTTGAATGCTTGTGAAGCCATCTGGTTCTATTCTTTTCTTTTTGGGGAGTTTTTGATGAAGACTCAAAGTATTTACTTGTCATGAGTTTTTTGAGGTCTTCTATTTCTTCTTGAGCCAATATTTGTTGTTTATGTTTTTCAAGAAAGTGGTCCATTTTGTCTAAATTGTCTAGTTTGTTAGCATGTAGTTGTTCATAGAATCCTTTCATTATTTCCTTTATTTCTGCTTGGTCAGTAGTTATGTCCCAATTCCCATTTCTGATTTTATTTATTTCATTCTCTCTGTTTATTTCTTTGTCATACTAGTTAATGGTTCATCGATTTTTTTGATTATCTCAAAGAACCACTTTTGGTTTTATTGATTCTCTATATTGTCTTCATGTTCTCAATTGCATTTATTTTTACTCTAATCTTTCTCACTTCTTTCCTTCTGTTTATTTCAGAGTTAGTTTGCTGTTCTTTCTCCAGTTCCTCCAGATGAGCAGTTAATTCCTTGATTCTTGCGCTTTCTTCTTTTTCATTATAGGCATTTCAGGCAGTAAATTTCCCTCTCGGCACTGCCGTTACTGCATCCCATAAGTTTTGATATATTGTAGTCTCATTTTCGTTTGCCTAGAGATATTTACTGATTTCTCTTGTAATTTCTTCCCTGACCCACTGGTTGTGTATGAAGGTGTTGTTTATCTTCCATATATTATTTGTGTATTTTCCAGCTTGATGCTTGTTACTGATTTCAAACTTCATTCTATTATGATCCAAGCAAGTGATTTGCATAATTTCCATCCTTTTAAATTTATTGAGACTTGCTTTGTGAGCCAATATGTTATCTATCCTGCAGAATAGTTGATAAGCACCTGAGAAAAATGAATATACTGCTTTTGTTGAATGTAATGGTCTGTAAATTTCAGATAAATCTTTTTCATACATTTCTGAGTCATTTGTATTTCCTCTTTGGAAAAGCTCCTGTCCATGTCTTTTATTAATTGGGTGGTTTTAAAAATCTTTTTGTTATTGAGTATAGGATATTTCATATATTCTGGATATTAAATTGTTATCTGATATGTGATATACGAATATTATCTTCAATTACATAGGCTGCTTTTTTATTTTCCTAACAAAATATTTTGATGCATAATTGTGTTGACTCACCAATCTTAAGGCATTTTAAGTGTCTCTTTAAACTGTAGATCTCATGGAATTAGGTTGATTAACTCTGCTTCCAATTACAATGCTTTCCTGAGGAAAGGATTTTACCATTAGTTTGTCAATCTGATATTAGCAAGGCTGTTAAATATTTTTCAAATTTAAATAAATACAAAACAGGCAATGTTATGTGGACAATAAGTAACTATAGCAATCACAATCCTATATATCTTGTACTAGTTATGCTATTCCCATCTATTGTAAACTACAATGATTGCCCTACATACCTCATGTAATGTCATGAGGTCACACGAAATAATTGATATGAACGTACCAACATATAAAAATCACTGTACCATATGAAAAAGCTGTTGTCTCTCTTAAGGCCTGGAATGGTATTTTCATGAGCCAAGGATTACAAAAGGTAGTCAATCTTAAGAGAGAAAAAGACACACAAAACCTTTACATTTGGAGCCACAATTGTATGGTGGACACCTTGGAAACTCTAGTTAACAAGAATATAGCCTAGGATGAATGTAAGTTCTACAAGTAGAATTTTTGCCAGATTTTGTTCTATAGTAAAGAAAATATTACTATGACAATAAAATAAATTTATAAGGAGATTTATGACAGAGAAAGTTCCATGGAAGTTGGGAGGGAAGGAGCTTTATACACTTGAATAAGACCAACATTTCTCTTTGTGAGACCTAACAAGCAGAACAAAAGAAGAATACTTCCATTGTAAAATGTTGCTATCAAATTAGCTTCATCACTGCCTTTGGCACTTTTTGGTCATTGAGAAATATTATACACATCATAGTGCCATAGAAGAAGGGCTGTAATTAACCAACTCCAATGCATAATTTCTTGATTGATAATCTGAGGTTGCATAAGTTTGTGTTGATAATTTGCAATTAGCTCTGTTGAGGCCTATGTGCAGTAGCTGTAGATACACAGCCATTAATCATAGCCATTAGCTGGCCTCCTAGAGTGGTTTACATAAGCTTTTACTGTATATTTCACTAATTGGAATTTACAATAGTGCTGCAAACCCCCAGATGAATAAGTACTGCAGTTTTGACTACCTCTGGAGGAAAAATCCTCTACATTACCCTCTGGAAGTTCCGTAAAAATTATGAGAAATATACCATTATCTGCCCCTCAACCCTCCAAATCTAAAAAATTATACAATGGATTTTATTTGTTTTTTAAGCAAAGTAAGATGTCTCAAAATGGTGCGCAATCATAATTTTATTCATGTTTCCACAAACCTATATTTAAAATGGTGTCCTCTTCTTTACAGAAGCTGTTGTTTAATGCATTTTTCTGCATAGGTCCTTGACAGAGACCACTTTTCTTCCCTGTCAGGTGTCTCATATTCAGACATTTATGTCCATTATGCAAAAATTCTTTCTAGTAATACAGAAGCAAAATCAGCAGAAAGTATGATAAAAGCCTCCCTCATAGCCTAATAATAAAATCTTGGATTTGAACCATTTTTATTAATCTTCAATGTTCTTGCTTTCATTGAGATGATGTTTTGGCTCTGATTCACAAACTTGCAAGGAGAGATGTTATTTTCATGATGATATCATTAAGAAGTAGCACCTAGTTAAAACGTGACATTTCAGAGTGTTCTAGTTTGCTAGCTGCTGGAATGCAATATACCAGAAATGGAACAGCTTTTAAAAGGGGGAATTTAATAAGCTGCTAGCTTATAGTTCTAAGGCTGAGGAGATGTCCCAATTAGACAAGTCTATAGAAATGTCCAATTTAAGGCATCTGGGGAAAGATACCTTGGTTCAAGAAGGCCAATGAAGTTCAGGGTTTCTCTCTCAAGTGAGAAGGCACATGGCGAACACAGTCGGGGCTTCTCTCCCAGCTGGAAGAGCACATGGCGAATATGGTGTCATCTGCTAGCTTTCTCTCCTGGCTTCCTGTTTCATGAAGCTCCCCAGGAAGCATTTTCCTTCTTCATCACCAAAAGTCACTGGCTGGTGGACTCTCTGCTTCATAGTGTTGTTCTCTCTGAATCTCTCATTCTCCAAAATATTTCCTCTTTTATAGGACTCCAATAAACCAATCAAGACCCACCCAAATGGTGGAGACATGTCATCCCTTAATCCCGTTTAACAACCACTCTTGACCAAATCACATCATCCAGGGAGGTGATCTGATTACAGTTTCAAACATACAGGATTGACTAAGGATAATTTTACCTTTATGAAATGATATTTTGTTTAAAGCATGGCTTTTCTAGGGGGTATACTTCCTTTCAAACCAGCACACAGAGTATTAGCACCAGAATTATTGGTAAGGTTAAACTGCATTTTGGGAATTTTACATAATGACTAATATAAAATTCAAAAGTTGGCAGTAGGTTGAATCAGGAAATAACATTCTGTATTTTCTACACAGTAAATGGCATTTTTGTTATGGGGATTTGGGGAATTCGACTATCATTCAAGGGGAGAATTATCTAAGATCAATAATATTTACCTGTGCTGGTTTGAAAGGTTTATGTACCCCAGAAAAATCATGTTTTAATCCTAATCCCATTTTGTAAAGGCAGCCATTTCTTCTAATCCTTATTCAGTACTGTATGTTGGAAACTTTAATTAGATGATCTCCATGGAGATGTGACTCAATCAAGTGTGGATATTAAATTTAATTAGGTGGAGACATGTCTCCACTCATTCCAGGTGGGTCTTAATTAGTTTTCTGGAATCCTGTAAAAGAAGAAGCATTTTGGAGAAAGGTTCAAAAGACTTCAGAACCAAGAAGTAGAGAGTTCCCTTTGAGAACAATAGGAGAACAAGAAGATTCTGAAAGAGCAGAGGATGTCTCAGAACCACAAAGCACAGAGTTCACCATCAGCGACTTTTGGAGATGCAGAAGGAAAATGCCTCCCAGGGAGCTGGAAAGGAAGCTAGTGGATGATGCCGTGTTTGCAATGTGCCTTTCCAGATGAGAGAGGAACTCTGACCATGTTCACCATGTGCCTTTCCACTTGAGAGAGAAACCCTGAAATTCATCAGCCTTCCTGAATCAAGGTATCACTCCCTGGATGCCTTGTATTGGACATTTCTATAGACTTGTTTTAATTGGGACATTTTCTCAGCCTTAGAACTGTAAACTAGCAACTTATTAAATCCTTTTTAAAAGCCACTCTGTTACTGGCATATTGCATTCTGTCAGCTAGCAAACTAAAACAGCACTTATCATAAACTACCTGTGTATTTTAAATGATTATAAATGACTATCACTTTACAAGGCTAATTTGTTCTGCATAATTAATATATAAGGAAACAATTTATAATGTTCTTCACACTTACAGATTGTAATGTGCTACTTTCCAAGATAAAATAGAAATGTTGGAAGATTAACTATATGATAATATTAGGTATGTTTTAGCACATTGTCACCTACCAATGACTGAATCACTTTATCAGAAACAATACATGTCAACCTCTTTACTATCTACATATTTATTTTTCTTCCAAAGAATTGCATAATTACATGCAAAATCAGTTTTGTTAGGATCCTAGTAAAAATTATTTTCCAAGGTCGTTGAAATGTGATTGTTTTCCAACTGAGATATTAGTTTCAGTACATATTTTCACAAAAGTATGTGTCTCCCTACGTGTGTCTTACCGATTTAGCAAAGATGATGTTCAAGGAAGATCATGTGATATTCAGTGGTTTCTGAGAGAAGGCAACAGCGTTTGCTCATCTACTAACTTCTAAGTTTATGGAAATGATGCAGGTTGGATTGTAATAAGAAAGTAACATTAGAAATTAAGCTTGCTATTGAAAAGATAATTCTGTGTCCACAAAATCAATACTTGAAGATGACTAATTAAGCTTCAAAAAACCATCAAGCTGTATTCATGTGTCATCCTAGTTTTCTTTTTTGTGATTTTTTGATTCATACTCTATTCTTCTTTGACTCCTACGCTGTCTATGCCCTCAAGATACTCTCTAGTTGCTGACAGCTGACCAGTGCAGTCAGCTAAACATAAATGACTTTCTAAAAGTTCCCCAGGTTATGAAATTGCCTCTTCACTCCTTGTGATGGTTAGGTTCTGATGTTAACTTGGCCAAAAGATTATGCCCAGTTGTCCGGTCAGGCAAGCAGTGGCCTAAACATTGCTGCAAGGACAGTTTATGGCTGGCTGATTAAATCATCAGTCAGTTGATTGCATCTGTGGCTGATTACATTTATGATCAATGAAGGTGTGCCTCTCACAATGAGATAATCCAATCAGTTGAAAGCTTTTAAGAAAGAAAAGAGAATCTTTAAGTGCTTCTTCAAGCAGTGAGCCTCTTCTGTAGTTTGTCCAGACCTTCCATGGGAGCCACCAGCTTCATAGCCTGCCCTAGGGATTTTGGATTCTTCCTTTCCCACAATTGCATGAGACACCTTTATAAATCTCATATTTACAGATCTCTCCTGTTGGTTCTGTTTCTCTAGAGAACTCTAGCTAACACAGCTTGGTATGAGGAGTGGTTCTTGAGAAACAGAATTTTTAAAATGGGTTTTTACAATTTTTGTCTACTCTGACTAGACTCCAAGGCACTAATGAATCTGTGGCCAATAATCAAGGTGGCACTGACAGTCCATGGGGTGAGTTGGCAAAAGAGATACTGAAAATATCACCATTACATTCTGCTAATTGTACCCATATATGATGCAAGGCTCTGGGTGGTAATGTTCTTGACACCTTAACAGAGTTTTGTGGAATTAAGAGGTCAAATGATATTGGCTGGTTATTGCTAGATATTCTGGATACAGTGAAGAGGGAAAGGGATGAGCTGAAGGCTTCAAATTTGAAACATATGAATGAAGTAAAAGTTTTCATGTGTGCTTTGAAAGAAAATCTTATTTCCTGTGGTTGCAGACTTGAGATCTCCAGAAACCAGACCCAAGGCCTCATTGTGTGAGTAGCAAATTTACAACATAAACTCTGCTGTTAAAACAAAGGCTTTAATTGGAAAATAATGGGATCCTGAAATGTGGGATGGTGACATATGGCTTGATATGATGGTGATGAGGAGATGGGATTCCTGTAATCTGCTAAGCCTTTGCTATATAGACCTGTATCTAGGACTATCTTGAGGAAAGAGCTGCCCAACTTCCATCCTGCCTTGAGGAAACAGCTTACCTGCCTCCAGTCTCTGCAGAAGAGTCAGACGTCCAACCTCCACCTAACAAGATTAACCCTTCACTGCCTGCTAACCCTGTTACCACCTCCCCTGAGGAAAAAAATCACTCCTCCTCTTCCTGGACCAACTAATCTGTTGAAACAGATGAAACTGCAAAGCAATGCCCTATGGTTATTGGCTTCAAAGACACTTCTATTTCTTTTCATGACCCACCACAACTCGTTTCTTCAAAAACTATAACTAGACTAAAGTCCCAACTGGCTCCAAAAGGCAAGGTACAAAGTGTGTCCCATGAGGTGGTGCACTGTACTCCAAAAGAACTACATGAGTTTTCCAATCTATTTAGACAGAAATCAGAGGAATATATGTATGGGAATGGATATTAATGGTGTAGAATAATGATGAAAGGAATATAAAGTTGGATCGAGCTGAATTTATTGATATGGGCCCACTAAGAAGAGATTGTTCATTCAATGTTGTAGTTTGCAGCATTAGAAAGGGCTTTAGCAGTTTGCGTGGATGATTGACTGAAACATGGATCCAAAAGTGGCTGACATTACCTGAGGTCAAAATATCAGAGCTACCCTGGTGTAATGTAGATGAGGGGACTCAGAGACTTAGGGAGATGGGAATGTTAGCATAGATTTATGATGGCAGACCTACTCACACAACCCAGGAGTGTCTGTAAAATACATCTTTCTCCAGAACTTTGAGAAATAACTTCATGAGGCTAGCTACATCATCCTTGAAGAGCTCTGTAGTTACTTTTCTTTGAGGTCAGATATTATTGTGGGAACTGCTGTCACTGAGCTGGAACCCTTAAACATAATGGAGATGATTGGATCTCCAGTTTGGAGAAACCATGTGGTGACTGTTAATCATCATAGGCAAGGTGGACATGGCCACCATAGTTGACAGGAAGCTAAAAGCAGCAGTCAAAATAATCTGAGGCACACAGACTTGTGACATTGGCTAGTAGATAATGAGGTATCTAGAAACAAAATATATGAGCAGTTCATTAAATTCTTGTTTGAGCTATATAAGCTGAAGAATTCTAGGTCAAGTGAATAGAAGTCTAACTTGAATGCCATA
>PVIY010003830.1:68135-111834 GCA_004026745.1 Myrmecophaga tridactyla
TGAGGCACACAGACTTGTGACATTGGCTAGTAGATAATGAGGTATCTAGAAACAAAATATATGAGCAGTTCATTAAATTCTTGTTTGAGCTATATAAGCTGAAGAATTCTAGGTCAAGTGAATAGAAGTCTAACTTGAATGCCATAAAAAGCAACAGAGAAGCACGGTCCCTTAATCAGTCCCCATATTTGGAACAGTTTACAGACCCAGAACAACTTGAATGATGGGAGGGACAGGTATCCTTGGTGAGGGACACTTTTGCACTGCCCAAAGTTTACACTGTTACGTGCCTCCCAGTCATCCCCAAGGAGTCCTACAGCATTTTACTAGGGTGACTGTGAACTTGGGAATAGAAAATGATCAGATATTTGCAAGATTATCAGATACTGGTTCAGAAGTGACACATTTGAGGAGACCAAAACATCACTCTGGTCTGACAGTCAGAGTAAGGGCTTATGAAAGTAAGGTGATAGATGGACTTTTAGTTCAGGTCAATCTCACAATGGGTCCAGTGGGTTCACAGACCTGTTCTGTGGTCATTTCCCTTTTTCCAGAATGCATAATTGTAATTGACATACTCTGCAATTGGCAGAATACACACATTGGTTCTCTGCCTCATGGAGTAAGGGCTATTACAGTAGGAAAGGCCAAGTGGAAGCAATATAGTGAATCAATAGCATTACCATATTCCTGGTATAATTGAAGAGATTAGTGCCATTTTAAGGACTTGAAAGATGCAGGGGTGGTGATTACCACCACATCCCCATTCAACTCTCTTATCTGGCCTGTGCAGAAAACAGATGGGACTTGGGGGATGACAATGGTTTATCATAAGCTGAATCAGCTGCTATCCCATATGCAGTATTATTGTTTGAGCAAATCAACACATTGCCAGGTACCTAGTATGCAGCTATTGACCTGGCAAATGCTTTGTTCTCGATAAGGGTGAGTAAGGACCACCAGAAACAGTTTACATCCAGCTGGTGAGGCCAGAATTATACATTCACTGTCCTGCCTCAGGAGTATGTCAACTCTCCAGCCCTATTTCAAGATCTTGTCTGCAAGGAACCGGATTGTGTCTCCCTCCCAAATGGCATCACACTGGTCCATTATATTGATGATAACAGGCTGATTAGACCTAGTGAGAAGAAGTAGCAAATACTCTAGACTTATTGGTAAGGCATTTGTGGGCCAGGGAATGGCAAATAAATCCAACAGAAAGTATGAGGGCCTTCCATATCAGTGAAATTTCTAGGTGTCCAGTGGTAAGGGCATGTCCAGATATCCCTTCTAAGATGAAAGACAAGCTGTTGCATCTGGCCCCTCCTATGACCAGCAAAAGAGGCACAATGCCTGGTTGGCCTCTTTGGATTTTGGAGGCAACATATTCCTCATTTGGGTTTACTACTCTAGCCCATTTACCAAGTGACCAGAAAAACTGCTAATTTTGAGTGGGTACTGGAACAAGAGGAGGGACTGTGACAAGTCCAGGTTGCTTCCTTTGGACCATATAATCCAACAGATCCAATGGTGCTGCAAGTGTCAGTGACAATTATGGATGCTGGCTGGAGCCTTTGTCACACCCCTATAGGAGAATCACAAGGCAGACCCTTAGGATTTTGGAGCAAATCTTTACCATCTATTGCAGATGTCTACTCTCCTTTTGAGAAACAGCTTTCAGTCTGCTACTGGGCCTTAGAGAGACTGAACACTTAAGCATGGGCCATCAAGTCACCATGAGACCTGAGTTGCCTATCATGAGCTGGGTGTTGTCTGATCCACCAAGCCATAAAGTTGGGCATGAACAGCAGTACTCCATCATAAAATGGAAATGGTATATTAGAGATAGGCTTCAAGCAGGTCCTGAAGGCACAAGTAAGCTATATGAGGATGTGTCCCAAATGCCCATGACCCCCACTCCTTTCACATTACCTTCTCTTTCCCAGACTAGAGATCTGGCCTCTTGGGGAGTTCCTTACAGTCAGTTCACTGAGGAAGAGAAAACTCAGGCTTGGTTTACAGATGGTTCTGCATTATATGCAGGAACCACCTAGAAGTGGAGAGCTGCAGCACTGTAACCCCATTCTGGGATGTCCTTAAAGGGCAGTGGAAAGGGGAAATCTTCCCAGTGGTTGCAACTTTGAGCAGTGCACCAGGTTGTTCATTTTGCTTGGACAGAGAACTGAAGTGTTTATATACTGACATGCCTGTGTGTTTGTACACTGACATATGGGTTATTGCTAATGGTTTGGCTGGATGGTCAGGGACTTGGAAGGAGAATGATTGGAAAATTGGTGACAAAGAGGTCTGGATAAGAGTTATGTGGATAGCCTTTCTTAGTCAGAAAAGAACTTAAAGATATTTGTGTCCCATGTGAATGCTCAGCAGAGGGTGACTTTAGCAGAGGAAGGTTTTAATAATCAAGTGGATAAGAGGACCCATTCTGTGAATAAAAGTCATCTTTATCCTCAGCCTATCCTGCTATTGCCCAATGGGTTCATGAACAAAATGGGCATGGTGGGTGGGATGGAGGCTATGCATGGGCTCAGTAATATGAACTTCCACTCTCCAAGGCCAACCTGGCTATGGCCACTGTTGGGTGTTCAATCTTCTGGGAGTGGAGACCCAAACTCAGTCCCCAACATAGCACCATTTCTCAGGGTGACCAGCCTGATACTTGGTGGCAAGTGGTTTATATATGGATCACTTTTAACATGAAAGGGGCAGAGATTTGTTCTTACTGGAATAGACACATGCTCCAGATATGGGTTTGCATTCCTTGCATGCAATCCTTTTGCAAAAACTACCATATGTAGACTAACAGAATGCCTTATCCACAATCATGGTATTCTGTGCAGCACTGCTTCTGATCAAGGAACCCACTTCACAGCAAATGAAGTGTGGGAATGGGAACATGCTCATGGAATTCTCTGGTCTCACCATGTTCTCCATCATCCAGAGGCAGCTGGGTTGATACAATGGTGGAACAGACTTTTGAGGGTCTAATTACAGTGTCAACCAGGTGGCAATACCTAACAAGGCTGGGGCAATGTTCTCCAGTAAGCTGTGTATGCCCTCAAGTCACTATCCTCTGTTTCTCCCATAGCCAGCATTCACAAGTCTAGGAATCAAGGGGTGGAAGTTGGAGTGACACCACTCACTATCACCCATAGTGATCTACTAGGAAAATTTTGCCTCCCTTCCCAGAAACCTTCAATTCTGCTGCTCTACAGGTCTTAGTTTTGAAAGGAGAAGTACTCCTTCCAGGATACACTAATGATTCCACTGAACTGGAAATTAAGACTGCAAACTGACCACTTTGTGCTTCTCATGCCGCTGAACCAACAGGCATGAAATGGGATTGCTGTTCTGTCTGGGGTGGTTGATCCTGCCTATCAAGGTGAAATAGGACTGCAAGTACACAATGGAGGCAAAGAAGAGTTTTCCTGGAATACAGAAAATCCCCTAGGGCATTTCTTAGCAGTACCATACCCTGTGATAAGAGTCCATGGAAAACTACAACAACCCAATCCAGGCAGGACAACAAATGGTCCAGAAACTTCAGAAATGAAGGTCTAGGTCACCCTACTTGGCAAAGAACCATGGCCAGCCTGATGTAATTGTGAGGATAAAGTGTTTTTGGAATGGATGATAGAAGAAGGTAGTGATAAATATGAACTACAACCATGTGATCAGTTACAGAAACAAGGACTGTGATTTTATAAATATTTCCTCCCTGTTTTGTTATGGGTATGTTTCCATTTGTACATAAGCAAATATCTTGTTTTCCTCTTATCATATGACATAAGTTGCACTGTTCATGCTATAGTATTTAAGTCATAAGATATGAAGTTTAAGAGTGAATGTTACTTAAGGACTTGCACCTTATTCTGGATAGACATAGCACATTTCTGGCAGAAGAGTTGAGCATTAATAAGTAATACATATGTCTGTTATTAGGTTCTGTTTGGAAATTAAGCATGTTCCATGGTGATGTGTATAGCTACCAAGTTGACAAAGATTGGACTGTGATAGTAAGGTGCTGGTGTCAACTTGGCCAAATGATTATCCCCAGTTGCCTGGTCAGCCAAGCACTGGCCTGACTATTGCTCCAAGGCTGTAATGGCATAATCCAATCAGTCAAAACATTTTAAGGAAGAGCTTTCAGTGCTTCTTCAGTTAGTGAGCCTCTCCTATGAAGCTCAGCCATACAGTTCATCAGAGCCACAGCTTCACTGCCTGCTCTACAGATTTTGGACTCTTTCATTCTCACATTTGTGTGAGACACCTCTATATATCTCATATTTGCAGATCTCTCCTGTTGGCTCTGTTTCTCTAGAGAACCCTGACTAACAAACTCTTCTAATAAAAAGTCCCCAGTTATATTTTATCAATGCAATTTTTAAGTGGTATAAGGTTAACCAAAAAAATAAATCCTCAATTTGATGCATTTTGCAGCAATGTTACTGAGTGCATAATTCCCATGGTGTAGGTACAGTTTGTGGGTGGAGGAAAAAGAGGCTAGTTTTCTCTACTTCCCCAACTGAAATGATTTTAAAGGGACAAGGTTGTTTTTCCTTATTGTCTACTTTTAGCACCAAGGAAAAATGTAGAAAGACACCATGGTCTTTTACATGCACCACAATGAAGACAGAGACAGTATATCTTAATCTTTCAGCTCCAGATTCTGAAGTCAAATTGCTAAGGGTTTCATTCAGATCTCTATCACAAGCCAGTATTGCAACCCAAACCAAGTTAGTTAAACTGGATAAAAGTAGTCTTTACTTCCACTACCACCATCATCATCACCATCATCATCATTTCCTTTCCCAATAGAAAATATGGTTTTCTTAAAGGCTCAGACCTCCTCAAATTGAGCCAATGACAAAATCACTAATAGGAGGCCTTTACTTCAGTTTACATGAGTGGGCTTAAACAAGTAGTTCAAGAAATTAGCCTTGTCCTGGAATAAAATTAAATGTTATTTCAATGTTTATGGAATATATCCTCAAAATAGATAACCAATAGACTTTAAGTTATTTTTATTAGTCATAGGTTCAGAAAAATCATGTAGAAACTCCAACATTCCCTTGTACCCTGCCTTCGTGATCAGACATGCAGTTTCCCTATTATCAATCAGCATTAGTATGGTAACTTTGTTACAAATGATGAAACAACATTATTTCATTATATTACTAACAGCATTCCATAGTTTATATTAGGGCTCAATATTTGTTTTATACAGTTCTATGTTTTCTTAGAAATGCTTATTCTGGAAACATAAGTACAACCTATAAATTCTCATGTTAACAACTTTCAAACATTCAATTCAATGGTATTAAATACATTCTAAATGTGCCATCATCACCACCATCCATTACCTGAACTTTTCTATCACCCCAAACAGAAACTCTTTACCAGTTAAGCACTAAATCCCTATTCTCTCCTTCCACCATGGCTGTTGGCATATTGTATTCTATTTTCTGAATGTATGCCTATTCAAATTATTTTATATAACTGAGACTATGGTCATTTTGTCCTTTTTATTTCCTTTATTTCACTCAACATGACATCTTTAAAATTCATCATTCCTTTTAACAACTGAATAATATCACATTATATTAATATACCATATTTCATTTTTCTGTTCTGTTGATCACCTGGATTTGCTTTCACCATTTAGAAATTGTGAATAATACATGTGATCATTAGTGTGCAGATACCTATTCAAGTCTCTGCTTCCAATTATTTGGTGTAAATATAACTAAAAGTGGGGTTGTTGGATCATATGGTAATTCTATACTTAGCTTTTTGAGGAACCACCAACTACGTTTCAAAGTGTCTGTACCATTTTACATTCCCAGCAACAATGTATGATGGTTCTATTTCTCCACATTCTCATGAACACCTGCTATTTTCATTTTTATAATAGTAGCCATTCTAGTGGTTGTGAAATGGTATCTCATTGTGTCTTTGATTTACATTTCCTTAATAGTTAATGACGTGCATTTTTCATGTGGTTTTGGCCATTTTTTTATCTTTGGAGACTATCTATTCAAGTCCTTTGCACATTTTTTTAGGCGTTAAGTATTTATTAAAAAATAATGATCTGAGCACTAACAGGCCATAAAAATACATTCCCCTACTCAAAGCAATTGCAATGGAAATATCAGCATACTTGTTTTCATGGAATAATTAATACATGCACAAATACTTCATTTATATTTTTTGTTTTCTGATTTATGACTATGATGTCTTTCCCCATCCCCCTCTCTCTTTCTTCTTGAGTCCCAGCTTTTATCCTTATCTTTACTTTTCTTTCATTTGTGTGGGCTCCTACTCCAATCCCTTCTATGTTGTGAACACTCAGCATCTAAATAGCTCCTGCAGACTGTCGTGAATCTACTGAAGCTGATCACCTTTCTTCTTTCTTTTCAGCATCATCCTCAGTTTTTTCCTGCTCTTCCTGCCAATGACTACTGAATTCTTCCATGTGTACATTGATCATATCTCAGATTACCTCAATATATGATTTTTTGGTTATATAAACATTTAATTCTCTATATGACAGGCATCTTCTTTTATAATCTCTCACTTCTGCCAGGATTTTAAGGTAAGATTTTGAATGTTTCTGGCTATTATCTTGATTGACTTCTGCATCCAAGTCTACAAAGAGGTCCCTGTCATTTTCAATGATTTGAGAATTGGAACACTTTTTCTTTGTCTACTCAATTACAAAGTTATAGATGGCAAGATGGTCAGCTTGGATTAAATTACAAACCATTTATGATTTAGAGGAACTTCACCAGACAAGGAAGAATAAATCATTTGATTATAGCAATCACCATCTTTTCCAACTGAAGTTCTAGCTTGTTTAATTATGTGGAATTGTGAGTCCTTATCTGTTCAAAGTAAATGAAGGCATCTTCACATTCTCATAGAAAAATTCAGGATTATACATTTTACCCTGTTCTTTTTTGGTGCAGCCCAGTTCCCTCAATTTACACGATACCATATGCTTTGTTAGAGGTGATTTAGTCATGTGGTTATTGGAATTATAAGGTCATATCACAACTTCATCATCTGGCGCCTCTTCTTCTTCCCTAGGTCCAACCAATCCAGGATCCTGCCCAGCGATGCTGTCACCTCCTCTAGCTTCCAGCAGCAGCTCTCCACGAATTCGCTCAACTCTCCATGAATTCAGTCAGTTCCTGCTGGAGCCGCAAACGTTCCTCCACAGGAGGAGGCTCGCTTCCGTGGCCTCTTTGCACATTTTTAAACTGAGTTGTCTTTTTGTTGTTGAGTTGTAGGAGCACTTTATATATACTGGACACTAAACCTTTATCTGATATATGCTTTGCATGTATTTTCTTCCATTCTGTGGATTATATTTTTGCTTTCATAATAAAGCCCTTTGATACACAAAAGTTTTAATTTTTATGAAGTCTCATTTATCTGTTTTCTCTTCTTTATTGCTTGTGCTTTTGATGTAAGTTATAAGAAACCATTGTCTAATACAATCACCAGTAAATTTTTCAGGAGGTGTAATGGTTAGAGAAAGAGCTGAGGAAATGGGTACAAACCAACACCAGTTGTGAGGTATGAATTGGTACAGATATTTTTGAAATTATACTTTGATAGCATAAATCAAGAGCCTTAATCATATTTATAAAGTTTGGCCCACTAATTCACTTTCTATGACTTTATTTGAAGAAAATTTATCATATATACCAACAATAGTGTTTTTATAAATAATAAAAAATCATGAACAGCCTAAGTATTTATCAATTGACAAATTAATTAATGTAAGATATATTAGTATAATGAGGTACTATATCATTAAAATCATAGTGTTGAATATTTATGGGTATGGGGAAATGCTCATCTACTCATTTGATGTTACTACATGAAAACAGTGATTTAAAATTGCATATAATATGAACTTAGTTTTCTGAAAAAAATTAAGAACACGTATACATTTTTATATATACCTCCCCCACACACAGACTACACACTAGAAAGAAATCCTACCATATTAGCCATTTTCATATCTATATCACTCAAGATTCCAGGGATGTTTTATCTCTGCAATGTTCTTATTTTTGAAATTTTCTGCTCTAAATACTTTTTAAATACTTAAAAAATAAGAAAAGGAACAACTTTAAAACAAATGTATGAATGCAAAATTCACTTTAGGTAGTTTCAGAGTTTGCTCATGAGAAGATTTTACTGCCCATTTTCCCTGTATCCAAACTCCACCATCTGTTTATTCACAATTGCATGGCCTGAACTTATTCTGCTGTGTCTGGAACCATGGAACAGCTCAAGTTGCACAGGTAGGGTTCATCTTCAATAAAGCAAGGAAGTTAAGAGTTAAGGATGCAAGGTCAGAGAGGTTTGGATTTGAAGCAATGTAGTTGCTATATAGATACTATGTGTGTAAAACATTTAGTCAGATGCCAAGTAAATGGTAAGTGCTTGATAAATGTGAGCTATTAGCTATTATTAATTGTATTTATTTGCTGGGCATGGATTTTTATTTCTCTTGACTCCCATTGTGATCTGGCATAGTGTCTCTGTGGATAGTATAAATTTGGAAAACTTAAGTTTTAATCAAAGGCATAGGTTGAAATAAAGCACTGGTCTGTGAAGCAAAATATTGGATTGAAGTCACCTTTTTGCTTCCAACTTGCTGTGTTCCCCTAGACAAGTTACTTCTCATCTGTAGCCTCCAATTTTGCTGATCACCATCAACCAATTACTGTGGATTCTTGCTCAATCCAAATTGTTCCATGTAGAAATGTTAATCAATGGCATATGACTGGGGAGCTGTCTATTTAATGGACATCAACTAGAAATTTTTGATGTGATTTTCCATAAACATAGAATTTATATTTGTCTGAAGTAAGAAAAGGCATTATATGTTATGAAATCTTTTCTTACATTTAATCTGCCAGCTATAACTCAGCGTTTTTACAAAATTCTACCAGATGTCATATGAGTTTCTGATGAAAATTCCCTGCATCAGTCTATTAGATTGAGTAAAATAATAAGATTTTACTTGGTCTGTACACTGTCAGAACCATTACAGAGATATATTAAGTTAATAGAAGGTAGGGCATGTTTTCATGGTTCTCTTACCATGTGCTTCAAAACAGTTTTCAAAACAAAGTTTGGTTTGCTGGAGTTGGCTTTTAATTTTATGCACTGCCATTGTAATAAATATAATGTCTTCTTAATATGTAAGTTAAAAAATATAAGGAAAAGTAATGAGAAACCAATCTTTCTGTTATGTTTTAGTTTCACAGTTTCACAGTTTGCGTGTGTAAAGCATAACACACTATGAGAAGACGCATCTATTCAACCAAACCACAGAAAATGCTTTTTAAAAACTAATCAGCTCTCTGTTTCTTTTAAACCTGCTCTCCTATTTTTTAAATATCTTTCATGAAAATAATTTCAAACTTAGAGGGAAATTGCAATAATTGAAAATATTTCAATATTTATTTCAATTAATAATCATATACTGTTTACCTAGATTCATCAATTGTATAAACCTTTAAGTTTCTCTAGCCCTTTACTCCTAAATACTTCAGGGTATAGTTCTTAAGCATAAGAATGCCTTCTTACATAATCATAGGACAGCAATCAACTTCAGTAAAATGTGACATAGATCCAATAGTTTAATTAACTGTTTGTATTCCAGTTTTGCAATAGACCCGATAATGTCCTTTTAGTCTTTAGTTCCCCTCCATCATATTATCATGTCTAGGGCCAAATATTGTATTTGGTTGTCATGTCATTTTAGCCTCCTTTAATCTAGAACATTTCCATAGCTTTATATAGTTTGATATGGCATCAGCATATTGGAAGGTTAATAGCAAACTCCCAATTTTCGGTTTGTTTGAGGTTTCTTTTTTATTAGATTCAGATTATGCATTCTTATCTAGAATATTCCATAGATTATCAGTCCTCTATTCCATAGAATATGTGTTCTCAGAATATCATATCTGGAAGCCAACAATGTCTATCTGCCCCTTGTTAGTGATGTTACTTTTGATGATTTGGTCCAATTTCTTCACCATATAACTACCCTGAATTTTTTCTCCTTTGCAACTAATAATCTTTGGGCAGATATTTAAAGCCATGCAAATATACAGCTCCTCATCAAAATTTCACTTTAGCTTTAGCATCAATAAATGATTTTTGCATGATCCAATGTTTATTATGGTCACAAAAAATAATTTTACAACTCCAGGTTTTCCTGCATTTTTATCAGTTAGCATATGTATTCTACTTCATGTAAGAGCTCCAACAAACTTGCTGCCTTCCATATATCTATCCATCTTTTATCTATCTATCATCTATTTATTTCCTTTTTGTTATTGCCATGGACTCATGAATTCATGTTGTTTGGTTTATAATTCATCACCATTGTAAATTATTTTGCTTTCAAATGTTCCCAGATTTTGCAAGGAGAATTCTCTTCAAGCTAGCTACTCTGCCCTTGTCATGGCCCCATCATATTTCAGCACTTTCCTGCCTTATATCATATTAAGATATATTTTACTCTCCTGACTCTGTAATCAGCCAGTTCTCCAAGGATCTCTGGTTATTTACAGTGGGGAATGATATTAAAGGTGAAAATCTTGGTATTAATTGTGCTCATTGTGACTGGGATGTCTTTGTTTCTTGGCTCTTCCATTGGTACTATACTCATTTTAGTCACATTTTGATTCCACCATCATTTGTGACACTGATAACCACCTACTCCTTGAAACATGCCTTTCTATTGGCTTCTACGATGTGATTCATATCTAGACCTTTTTCTTTTTATTTGTTCTTGGTTTTCTTTTCTAACTCCATTTTCAGTTACATGTTCCAATTAACAATTACTAGAAGTGTGCCCCAAAGTTTCTATGTTTGGTTATAATCTAATTATATAGGTTGATCTTATAATGTCAGCATATGCACATAGATATCAAATGTTTTGTCATCATCCAGTATCTCTTTCTGGAACAACAGCCTCATATTATCAAAAAAGAAACAGAATATTTCTATTAAATTTTCCTCAGATGTCTCAACTCATCATTTTACAAACTGCCTCATTATCTACCAATTTCTACTGTACTTCCTTTGAAAGAATAAAACCTCAGACCCTATATTCCCTATATTGTTACCATTTAACTGATTTACCAAGTAAAAATATAAGAGATATACTTGACAGTTTTTTCTTACTCCTTCAAAGCATTCAATTTTTCAACAACTTATAAACTAAATAACTTTGGAATCCATTTCATACAGTTCACCCCTAATGTATATTTAATTTTGTCTTCCATCAATGATCTATTTCAATTACCTCTTCATTAAGAGAGATTTTTTTAACTTCTTTTTAGTGTATTATTGTGGTAGTTAGATTCAGTTGTCAACTTGGCCAGGTGAAGGTGCCTAGTTATATTGCTGTGGACATGAGCTGATCATACGTGAACCTTATCTGTTGCTGATTACATCTGCAGTCGACTAGGAGGCATGCCTGCTGCAATGAATGATGTTTGATTTAATTGGCTGCTGCTTGGATGAGAGAGCTCAATGTAGCACAGCCAAGCAGCTCAGCGTACCTCATCTCAGCACTTGGAGCTCAGCCCAGGCCTTTGGAGATGCAGAAAGAAATCACCCTGGGGAAAGTTGTTGGAACACAGAGGCCTGGAGAGAAGGTCAGCAGACATCACCCTGTGCCTTCCCACATAAGAAAGAACTTCAGTTGAAAGTCAGCTGTCTTTCCTCTCAAGAACTAATGAAATAAATCCCCTTTTATTAAAAGCCAATCTATCTCTGGTGTGTTGCATTGCAGCAGCTAGAAAACTAGAACAATTATATAATATATATACAAAGCAAAGAAAGAACAAAGCAATAGTTTTCAAAGCACTCTTTAACAAGTGATTACAGGACAGATCCCAGTGTTTGTCCTGGGCTACCATACCATCACCTCAGACTTTTCCTTCTAGCTGCGGCAGAATATAGCAGGCTAGAAGAAATAAATATTTTTATCATCACAATCAACTTTTCTTTTTTGTGAAAAATAACATACATACAGAAAAGCAATAAATTTCAAAGCACAGGACAGAAATTTGTTATAGAGCAGATTTCATAGTTTGGAATGGTTTACAGTTGCACAATTTTAGGTTTTTACTTCTAACTGCTCTAAGATACTGAAAACCAGAAGAAATATCAATTTAATGATTCAGCAATCATATTCATTTGTGAAACCCTACATTCTCTGTATAACTTCACGATCACCTTTGATCTTTCTATCCCACACTTTAGGAATATTTGGGCTATGTCCAAGTTTTTCATGTTGGAAGAGGCTGTCAATAATATGGGATAGGGAGATGGAGCTAGCTGATGCTCTGGAGAGGCTGGCCTTCTAGGTATCAGGACTTATCTGGTCCAGGGACCCATCTGGAGGTGGTAGGTTTCTGGAAAGTTACCCTAGTGCATGGAAACTTTGTAGAATCTTATTTATTGTCCTAGGTGTTCTTTAGGATTGACTGGAATGGTTTTGGTTGGGATTTGGCAAGATATAATAGGTAGCAATGTCTAATTGAAACTTGCATAAGAATCATCTCCAGAGTAGCCTCTCTATTTGAACTCTCTCTGGCACTGATACTTTATTAGTTACACTTCTTTTCCCACTTTTGGTCAGGATGGAAATGTTGATCCAGGGCCAGACTCATCCCTGGGAGATATCTTCCATGTCACCAGGGAGAGTTTCACCCCTTGATGTCATGTCCCACTTAGTGGGGAGGGAAATGATGTCAATTGCAGGGTTGGGCTTAGAGAGAGTGAAGTCATATGTGAGCAACAAAAGAGGTCCTCCGGAAGTAACCCTTGGGCACACATATAGGAAGGGTAAGCTTCTCCACTACATACATAAGCTTCACAGGAGTAAGCCCTAAGATCAAGGGCTTGGCCTATGGATTTGGGTATCCCTTTTAAAGAGTTTTTGTCAGAAAAGGATTTTGAATTTTGCCGAATGCTTTTTTCAGCATTGATTGAAAAGATCATGTGACTTTTCCCTTTCAATTTGTTAATGTGTTGTATTACATTAATTGATTTTATTGTGTTGAACCATCTTTGCATTCCCATAATTAACTCCACTTCATCATGATATATAATTCTTTTAATGGGTTGTTGAATATGATTTGCTAGTATTTTGTTGAGAACTTTTGCATCATCTATGTCCATTAGGGAGATCAGCTTGTAGTTTTGCTTTCCTATAGCATCTTTACTCGGTTTTGGTATTAAAATTATAATAGCATCATAAAATAAGTTTGGTAATGTTCCTTTTTCCTCAGTTTTTTGGAAAAGTTTGAACAGGATTGGTGTTAGTTCTCTTTCAAATATTTGATAAAATTTCACTGTGAAGCCATCTGGCCCTGGGCTTTTCTTTGTAGGAAGATTTTTGTTGACAGATTGAATCTCTTTACTTGTGATTGGTTTGTTGAGATCTTCTAATTCTTCCTGAGTCAGTTTAGCTTGTTTGTGTGTTTCCAGGAATTTGTCCATTTCATCTAAATAGTCTAGTTTGGTGGCATATATTTGTTCATAGTATCCTCTTATGACTTCTTATTTCTTCAGGGTCTGTGGTAACACACTCCTCATTTCTGATTTTGTTTATTTGCATCCTCTCTCTTTTTTTTTTCTTTGTCAGTTTTGCTAGTGGCCCATCAATTTTATTGATTTTATTAAAGAACCAAGTTTTGGTTTTATTGATTCTTTCTATTGTTTTTTAGTTTTCCCATTCATTTAACTCTGCTATAATCTTTGTTATTTCTCTTCTTCTATTTGCTTTGGGATTAGCTTGCTGTTCTTTCTCAAGTTCCTCCAGGTGAGCAGTTAAGTTCTCGATTTCTGTTCTTTCTTATTCTTACTATCAGCATTTAGGGAAATAAATTTCCCTGTCAGCACAGCCTTTGCTGCATCCTGTACATACTGATAAGTTGTTTTCTCAATTTAATTTGTTTCCAGATAGGTATTGATTTCTTCAGCAATTTCTTCTTTGACCCACTGATTGTTTGAGATTGCATTATTTAATCTGCATATATTTGGGAATGTTTTCATTCTTTGGTGGTTATTGAAACCTCCATCCTATGATCTATCCTGGAGAATGTTCCATGAGCATTAGAGAAGAATGCATAACTCGGTATTTTGGGGTGTAATGACCTACATATGTCTGTTAGATGTAATTTATTCATCAGGTTGTTTAACTCCTCTATTTCCTTGTTGATCTTCTGTCTGATTGTTCTATCTATGGAGAGTGGTATTTTGAAGTCTCCTACTATTATTGTTGAAACATCTATCATTCCCTTCAATTTTACCCATCTGTCTCATGTATTTTGGAACTCCTTGATTGGGAGCATCAACATTTATGATTGTTAATTCTCGGTGAATTGTCCATTTTAATAATATATAGTGTCCTTCTTTGTCTCTTATGATGTCTTTACATTTAAAGTCTATTTTTTCTAATATTAGTATAGCCACTTCTGCTTTATTTTGGTTACAACTCACATGGAACATCTTTATCCATCCTTTCACTTTCAATCTATTTGTATCCTTGTTTCTAAGACGAGTATCTTGTAAGCAGCATATATCTGAATTATATTTCTTAATTCATTCTGCCAATCTGTATCTTTTAATTGGTAAGTTCAGTCTGTTAACATTCAGAGTTATTACTGAAAAAGAGTTACTTGAATCCACTATCTTATATTTTGGATTTTATTTGTCAGATCTATATATTCTTTTCCCCTCTCTCTTTTTATCCTTTAAGTTATCCTTACTGGTACTCTTCAATTCTGTGCCCTCCTCTAGACTTCTCTCTCCTGTTTTTTTCCACCTGACAGAACTCTCTTTAGTGTTTCTTCTAGGCCCCCTCCCTTGTTGAAAGATTATTTCAGGATTTGTTTGCCTGTGAAAATTTTCATCTCTCTCTCCGTTTTGAAGGAACATTTTGTTAGGTACACAATTCTTGGTTGGAAGTCTTTCTCTTTCAGGATCTTAAATATATCACACCACTCCCTTCTCGCCTCCATAGTGCCAATTGATTAGTCTGAATTCAGTCTTATGCAGTTACCATTGCATGTAGTAGATTGTTTTTCTCTTGCTACTTTAGAATTTTCTGCTCCTCTTCAACATTTGACAGTCTGAGTAGTATGTGTCTTGTGGAAGTCCTGTCTGGATTTTTCTATTTGGAGTTCATTGAGCTTCTTTGACTTCATATGTATGTCCTTTATAAAGATTGAGAAGTTTTAAATCTTTCTAGTAATATTCCTCCATTAAATCCTCTAGTAATATTCCTAGCCCTTTCCTCGTCTCTTCTCCTTCTGGGACAACAATGATTCTTGTATTTATGTGCTTTATTTTCTTCATCATTTCCCTGAGAGCCAATTCAAATTTTTCCAAATTTTTAGCCACTTGCTGTTTGAGTGTTCAAAGTCAGTTGTCCAGTCTTCTAGTTCCCTTATTGTTTCTTCTGCCTCTTCAAATTTGCTGTTGTGTGTCTCTGGTATTTTTTTCTGGTATTTTTTATTTGGTCTACATCATCTTTAATGTCTGAGATATCTGCTATTTTTCTATTTATTCTTTCAAATTCTTCTTTATGCTCTCTTGGTGTCATTTTTTAAATCTCCTTTATGTCATTAGCTGACCATTTTTTGTTGTATTTTTCAAATACAACAAAATATGTGGAGTTATATGAACATCTTTGATTAATTGTTCCAACATCTGTGTCTCCTCTGTGTTTTAATTTAGTTGTTAAGCTGGGCCATATCTCTTTGCATCATGATATGCTTAGTGATTTTCTGCTGTCTTCATGGCATGTAAATATCTTGATTGGTTTACTTTGGAAATTGATTTTGCTCAGTAGGCTAAAGCCTCATACTTGTGGAATTGATGTGGAGCACTGTTCTAGTTTGCCAGCTGCCAGAATGCAACACACCAGAGACAAATTGTTTTTTAATGAAGGAGGATTTATTTCATTAGTTCTTCAGAGGAAAGACAGCTAACTTTCAACTGCAGTTCTTTCTTATGTGGGAAGACACAGGATGGTCTCTGCTGGCCTTCTCTCCAGGCCTCTAGGTTCCAACAACTTTCCCTGGAGTGATTTCTTTCTGCATCTCCAAAGGCCTGGGCTGAGCTTGAGTGCTGAGATGAGGTATGCCAAGCTGCTTGGGCTGTGCTATGTTGTGCTCTCTCATTTAAGCACCAGACAATTAAGTCAGGCATTATTCATTGTGGCAGGCACACCTCCTAGCAAACTCCAGATGTAATCAGCAACAGATGAGATTCATGTACTGTTGGATCATGTCCACAGCAACAGAATTAGTTGTCTTTACCTGGCCAAGTTGACAACTGAATCTAACTACTATGAGCACTATGCAGGGCATTGGATGGGGCACAACAGTGTAGTGATGCATTGCAGCACAGGTATAGGCAGAAGTTAGGGATGGTATGCTGGAGCCTGTGATCGTGGGCACCCAGTGGCAGGAAGGATGTGGATGTATGGGTGCTTGGAGGGCAGGGCCCTGGAGTACAATTGTTTAGGACATAGATATATTTATGTGCATACACAGAGTCCAGGGCAGCAGGTTGGCATAGTGCCTGCATAGGCTGGGGTTGTATGTGGCCTGACTGGTAGGCAAAACTCTGGGTCTTGTGCATGTGTAGATCTGGGAGGGCTATAAACTGATGTGCAGGTGCACAGACCTGGTGATGTTGCAGGGTTTGTTGCAAGACTGCATGAGCTAGGGGCAGGTGTAGCATGGGTGTGGAGGTAAGTGCCTATAGCCTTTATGTGCTGGCAACTGCCTACAAGGGGTGCAGACAGGGAGGTAAGGCTCAGGAAGGGTGGGGCAAGATTGAACTTTTGCAGGAGATGTAGGTTGAGCAGGAGCAGGCATGTTCATGCTTGGGGTGGGGGTTTGGAGTGGATATGCATGCAGGGGTTGGCAGGGCAAGGGCACTTGGAGTGCAGGGAAGGGGGCAGATGACATGGTTCAGGTGTTTGGGGTCTGAGGTGGGTTGTGAGTCATGGGTCTGTGTCAGTGATGGTAGCATGTTCAAGGAACATAGCTTGACTTACTTCTTAGTCCCTGTGTTCCTGTCCATGCACTCCTGAGGGCTCTGCGCTTCCACGCTAAACTGTTTGCACCAGCTGGATGGTCTGCTGTTCTCTGCTTCTCAGTTCCTCAGCTTTTGCATCCTGGGCCTACCTATGTGATGCAGAAAACTCTCTCAGGTCACTTACACCCTGGAATTGCCATCTCAGTGACCCCCATCCCTTCTGTAGCTATTCTTTGGAGTAGGGGTGAACTCAACCTACCCTATACCACCATCTTCCAAGATCTCACGATTTCCAGAGTTTAAGACATAAATCTGAACAAAACACAACTGTATAAGACCATCTATTACACCTTTGGCCTTATTATGGTATGATTTTCCCATCTCATTTTCTGTCATTGCCCCTACACTTCCTATATTCTAGCTTCTTTGAACACTTGGTTTATATTTTTTGGTATATTTTTTAATTCAGGGAGAATTTACTTATATTTACATACAGTGAAATTCACAGATTTTTTTAACTTTTCCTTATAATGTATTTACAGCTCAAAAGTTCCCATTTTAACCATATTCAAGAATACAATTCAGTGACATTAATTATATTCACAGTATTGTGACATCACCAATATCCATTACCTCAACTTTTTTTCATTACTTCAAAAAGAAACTGCATATATGAAACAATAACTACCCCCTCCTAGCTCAAGTCACCAGTATCCTATAATCTACTCTCTGTGTTTAAAAAATTGAAATAAACTGATATTGCATGTACATTTTGAATAGCTCCTATAGATGTAAATATAAACCTATTTAACATCAACCTATCTTCCAATTCCTAATCCCTATATGCAATCAATATTCTTATTTCTATCATCAGTGGTTAGTTTTCCTTATTATTGAACAACATGTAAATAGAATATTAGAGTATATAATCTTTATGTTTGACTTTAGTCATAAAAATGCTTCTTAAATATATTCATGTTTTTGCATGTATCACTAGTTCATTTTTTTCCTTGAGTAGAATTCTATTGTGTGATTATAAAACAATTGGTTGGTCCTGTTTGCTTTTTTTTCAATTGCAATGGAAATTCTTACACAGATCATTTTGTGGACATGTGTTTTTATTTCATATGTATGCACCTAGGAGTGAAATTGTTAAGTCATAAAGTGAAGGGTATGCTTAACTTTATAAGAAACTGTTAAACTGTTTTCAAAAGTGGTTTTGCAGTTTTACATACCTGCCAGCAAAATATGAAATCCATGTATTCTCCATCATCACCAAAATTAGGTATTGTCAGACTTCTTAATTGATGCCATTCTGATGGTGTGTATGAGAGTATCTCATTGTAGTATTCATTTGCATTTCTCTGATGAGTAATGATATTGAGCATCTTTTAGCATGCTTAATGATTATTCACAAATTTTCCCTTGTAAAAAGTTTGCTCAAGTCAAATGCACATATTTACTATATTGTTTGCCTTTTTATTATTGATTTATAGGAGTGATTTTTACAAGTTCATAATATTCCAGATACAAGTTTTCTTTCAGATATTTGCATTGCAATATTTTCATCCAGTAGATGACTTGTTTTACAATTTATCCATAGTGATTTTTGATGAGAAGTGATTTTAAATTTTGACTAACAACAATTTATTTTTTATTGGTAGTAGTGATTTTTCTGCACTAAATAATAAACATTTGCCAAACAACATTGTGAAGAAGTTCTCTTTTGCTCTGGAAGCTTTTATAATCAGATCTATGATACATTTCAAAATGGCTTTTGTGTGATGTGAAGTAAAAATCAAAGTTCATATTTTCCCACACATATATCCAGGTATTCTAGCATAATTTCTTGAAAGAAATACTTCCTATATTGAACTACCTTGGCATTTTTGTTGATGATTTTGTGGCTATTTCCATGACAGTATATTATATACTCTATTTCCTTGTATTGAATTTATTTTTATACCCTCATGTAAATACTTCACTGTCTTCACTGATGTAGATTTTAAGTCTTGAAATCAAGTAGTAGAAGTCCAAAAATTTCTCCTTCATTTTTAGGATTTTGTCCATCAAGAATTTTCCTTTGTTTACACACATTTTAGGGTAAACTTGTCAATAGCGTCTTTAAAAATATAAAAAGCCTGTTAGAATATTAATTTGGATTGCATTGATTATATAAATAAATTCCAAAAAAATAAGTTTTAACAATATCAAGCCTTTCAATTTGTAAATATGATGGGCTTTTCCACTTATTTAGGGCTTCTTTAATTTCATGACACTGTGTATTTCAATAAAATTCTTTCACCATTTCTTTCATTTTTCCATTTTGTGCATCCTTAAGTTCTAGTTCAAAAAACAAAGTTGACTTTTGAATTTTAGTCTATTCAATATAACACATGCATAGTTTCATGAAACCACCACAACAATCAGAATACAAGTCAATTTCATCATCCCAAAGAACACCCTTATGCTGGACCCTTATAGTCACTTCCATTCCTAATCATAATACAGGATACTACTTGTCTATTCACCATCATTACAGTTTTTTTCTCAAGAATATCATTTAAATGAAATCATAAGTATATAACCTCTTCAATTTTAATGTTTATACTAGTAACAGATATATGACCTAAAATTGTACCATTTGACTGCATTCACAGATGTAATTCTATACTATTAATTACATTCACAATGCTGTGCTACTCTAAACCAGAATTCATCATCAAACTTTACAAAAAAATTTAAATTCTATGTGATTTGAGCATTAACTTCTCAATCCTATGCCCAACCCAGACCCTGATAAACTTTATTCTAGATTCTGGCTCCATGAGTGGGCTTACTGCAATTATTTCATATTAGTGAGATTGTACAATATTTGTCCTTTTGTGTCTGGCTTATTTCACTCGATATGATATTTTTCAGAACGATCCATATTGTCACACTATTCAGAATTTCATTCTTTTTTAATGCTGAATATATTCCATAGTATGTGTATGCCACATTTTGTTTATCTATTCATCTGTTGATGGACACCTGGGTTGCTTCCATCTTTTGGCAATTGTGAATAAAACCATTATGAACTTCAGATTTCAAATATCTGTTTGACTTCCTGCTTTCAATTCTTCTGGATATATACCCAGTATCAAGATTGCAGGATATATGGTACTTCTAGAATTATTTTTCTGAAGAAATTTCAAACTGTATTCTATAGTAGTTGCATCATTTTAAGTTCACCCCAGCAGTGAATGAATGTTTCTATTTTCCACATCTGCTCCAACATTTCTAATTTTCTGTTTTTTAATAGTAGACATTCTAGTTGTTGTGGAATGGTACCTCATTGTATTTTTTACTTGCATTTCTTTAATAACTAAGGATGTTGAGCACATTTTCATGTGATTTTTAGCAATTTGTATATCCCCTTGGATAAATAATTGTTTTGTTTGTCATTTTATTGTTGAGTTTTGGGATTTCTTTATATATTGTGGATATTAAACCCTTATCAGATATGTTTTCCAAATATTTCTACCAATATATAGGTGGTAATGCTAAAAGATCATGTTAGTGAGATCATAACATATTTGTTCTTTTGTGTCTGGTTTATTTCACTCAACATAATGCCCTCAAGTTTCATCCATGTTGTCGCATGCGTTAGAACTTCATTTATTCTTATACCTGAATAATATTCCATCATATGTGTACACCATATTTTCTTTATCCATTCATTTGCTGATGGCCATTTGGGCTGTTTCCATATTTTGGCAATTGTAAGTAGTGCCACTATGGACATCAGTGTGCAAATGTTTACTCGTGTCTCTTCTTTCTATTCTCCTGAGTATATGCATGGTAGTGGGATTGCCAGATCATATGATTGTTCTATATTTAGCTTCCTGAAAAACTGCCTGTTTTCTGCAACAGCTGTACAATTACACATTTCCACCATCAGTGAATACATGTACCTATTTCTCCACATCCTCTCCAGAACTTGTAGTTTTCTGTTTATTAAATAGTGGCCAGCCTAGTAGGTGTGAAATGATATCTAATTGTGATTTTGATTTGCATTTGCTAGCAAGTGATAACAATAACATTTGATAGCAATAAAAATTAAAAAGAAGATTCAGAAATCTCATACCCATTATTCTACCCCCATAATTATTTGATTATTGTCTTTATTTTCTTACTCATCTAACCATATGCTGGATAAAGAATGTGTAACTCACAAGGTTTTCACAATCACATGGTCACACTGAAAAAGCTATATAGTTATTCACTCATCTTCAAGAATCAAGGCTATTGGAGAATAGTTCAAAAGTTTCACGTATATATATTTTTTGCTAGTATAATACACTAAAAACCAAAAGAGAAATCTATATAATGTATAAGAATAGCCTCCAGGATGACCTTTTAACACTTTTGAAATCTCACAACCACATAAACTTTATCTTGTATCATTTCTATTCCCCTTTTTGGTCAAGAAGGCTTTCTCAATTCCACAATGCCAGGGCCAGACTCATCTCTGGGAGTCATGTTCCATGTTGCCAGGGAGATTTACATACCTGGGAGTCATGTTACTATTATAAATGAATTTTTTTCTTGATTTACTCCTCTTGTTGCTCCTGACTAATGTATAAACACACTATTAATGTTTACATGTCCATCTTGTATTCCACCACTTTCCTGAGTGCTTTTATTAGCTCTTGTAGCTTTATTGTAGTTTTATTAGGGCTTTCAGAATATGCTATCATGTCATCTCCAAATAGTGAAAGCTTTACTTTTCCTTTTTGGTTTAGATGACCTTTATTTTTTTTTCTTGCCTAATAGTTCTAGATAGAATGTCTAGCACAATGTTGATTAACACTGGTGACAGTGGGCATACTTGTCTACTTCAAGATCTTAGCTGGAAAGCTTCCACTCTTTCAGCATTAAGTACAATGTTTTCTGTGGATTTGTCATATATGCCTTTTAATATAATGAGGAAGTTTCCTTCTACTCCTGTCTTTTGGTATGTTTTTGTCAAGAAAAGATGCTAGACTTTATCTAATGGATTTTCTGTATCAGTTTAGATAAGGTTAGAAATCAATTAAATAACACTGAGAACATAAACAATAGAATACACAAAATCAAAACCTGTCTCTTTGAGAAGATCAATAATATTGACAAACCATTAGTTAAGCTGACAAAGAAAAAAGAGACAAGATGCAAATACATAAAATCTGAAATAAGAAGGGAAACATTACTGTTGGCTCCACAGAAATAAAGAAGATAATAAGAGGATAATTTGAAAAACCATGTCAACAAATTAGACAAATTATATGAAACGGACAGTTTCCTAGAAACACACAAGCAACTAACACTGAATGAAATTTTTTTATTCAGTGTTTTTTTGCTCCTTTGATTTATGAATGTGGTGTATTACATTTGGTAGTGTAATGTGGGGTATTACAGTAATTGATATTTTTGTGTTGAAACACCCTTACATACCTGGAATAAAACCCACTTGATCATAGCATATAATTTTTTATGTGTTTGTATTTAATTTACAAGTAGTTTATGAAGAGTTTTGCATCTATGCTCATTAAGGAAATTGGTCTCTGATTTTCTTTTTATGTAGTATCATTATCTGGCTTCTGCATTAAGGTAATGTTGACTTTAAAGAATGAATTAAGTCGTGTTCTCTTATTTTCAATTTTTAAAAGCATTTGAGCAAGATTGGTATTAATTTTCTTGGAATGGTTGGTAGAATTCACCTGTGAAGCCTTCTGGCCTTGGGTTTTTCTTTGTTTGGATGTTTGGGATGACTAATTCAACATCTTTAATTGTAATTGATTTGTTGAGGACTTCTATTTCTTTCATTCAGTGTTGGTTGCTTGTGTGTTTCTAGGAGACTGTCCCTTTCATATAATTTGTCTGATTTGTTGACATATGGTTTTTCAAATTATCCTCTTATTATCTTCTTTATTTCCGTGGGGCCAACAGTAATGTTTCACTTCTTATTTCTGATTTTATGTATTTGCATCTCATCTCTTTTTTCTTTGTCAGCTTAACTAATGGTTTGTCAATATTATTGATCTTCTCAAAGAGACAAGTTTTGATTTTATTTATTCTATTGTTTATGTTCTCAGTGCTACTTAATTGATTTTTAACCTTTAATTCTTTCTGTCTCCTTGCTTTGGAATTGATTTGTTGTACTTTTTCTAGGTCCTCCAGATGTGCAGTTAGGCTTTTATTTTAGCTTTTTTTTTTAATGTAGGCATTTAGAACTATAAATTTTTTCTCAGCACTGCCTTCACCGTGTCACATAAGATTTGATACATTGTTCCAGTTTGCTAAAGGTGTTGAAATGCAATATACCAGAAATGGGTTAGCTTTTAATATGGGAATTTTTTTTAACTTGCAATTTACATTTCTTAGGCCTTGAAAATGTCCAAATTAAGGTGTCAACATTATGATGCCTGGGCTCTGAAGAAAGACTGCTGGCATCCAGGATATCTCTGTCACATGAAAGGTACATGGCTGGGCTCTGTTTGTCCTTCACTCTGGTTTCATTACCTTGAGCTCTGGTTCCAGTAGCTTCTTCTGTGGGTCCACTATTAGGTCTTCCTGGGCTTTTTTCTCTCTAACCTCTCTCCAACCTTCTCTGGCTGTTTCTCTCAGTAAGCTCTCTGGGTTTTTATGTCATTTTTCCTCTCATAAAGGGCTCCAGTAAATGGGATTAATACCCACCTTGAATGGGGTGGGACACCTCTCAACTGAAATAATCCAACCAAAAGGTCCCACTCACATTAGGGCTGCACAAACATGGCATTAAAAGAATATGACTTTTTTTTGGGTTACATAGCAACTTCAGACAAGCACAGCTGACTTCTCATTCTCATTCATCTCAATATATATACTGATTTCTCTTGCAATTTCTTATTTAGCTACTGATTACTTAAAAGTGAGTTGTTAAATGTCCAAATATTTATAAATTTTCCAGTTCTCTTCCTGTTATTGATTCCCAGCTTCATTCTTTTATGATCTGAGAGAGTATTTTGTATAATTTTAATCTTTTTAAATTTCTTGAAGCCTGTTTTGTAAACCAATATATAGTCTATCCTGTAGAATGATCCATGAGCACTTGAGAAGAATGTATATCCTGTTGTCTTGGAGTGCAATGTCCTGTAGATGTTTGCTAGATGTAGTTCACTTATCATATATTCAAATTATCTGTTTCCTGATTGATACTCTGCCTTGATACATATCCATTGATGAGGGTGGTATATTGAAATATCTTACTGTTATTGTAGAGGCATCTACCTCTCCCTTCATTTTTTATAATGCAATTTTGTTGAGGTGTATCCACACACCATATAAACTATCAGAAGTCTCCCTTCACCTTTATCAATTTTAGCCTATATATTTGAGGACACACTTGTTAGGTGCTTAAATATTTATAATTGCTATTTTTTCTTGGTGGTTTATGCATTTTATTAACATATAATGTCCTTCATTATCTCCCGTAACAGTTTTGCATTTAGAGACCATATTGTGCAATATTAGCATAGCTACCTTAGCTCTTATTTTTTTACTGAGTTTTTGGAACCCCTTCCTTCAAACTTTCACTTTCAGCTTATTTGTATTCTTGAATCTAACAAGAGATTTTGGTAGACAGCATATGGATGGCTCATATTTCTTTATCTATTATGCCAATCCCATTTATGTTGAGATTAATGTATTAACATTCAATGTTACTATAAAAAGGTGCTTACTTCAACCAGTTTATCCCTCAGCTTTTATATGTCATATCATTTTTCTTCTCTTTTTACCTTTTTTTACCCTTACTGATAGTCTTCACTACTACACTATCCTTTAAGCTTCTTTTTAAAATTTTTATTAATTTAAAAAAATTACAAGAAACACAAACATTCCTAGTATATGCTCATTCCATTTTACATATATAATCAGTTTAATTTACAATATCATCACATAGTTACATATTCATCATCATGATCATTTCTTAGAACATTTGCATCAATTCAGAAAAAGAAATAAAAAGACAACAAAAAATAAAATGAAAACAGAAAAAAAATTTTTTACATATCATATTACTTACCTCTCCCTTTCATTGATCACTAGCATTTCAAACTAAATTTATTTTAACATTTGTGCCCCCTATTATTTATTTTTATTCCATATATTCTATTCATCTGTTGAAAAGGTAGATAAAAGGAGCAGCAGACAAGGTTTTCACAACCACACAGTCACATTGTGAAAGCTATATCATTATACAAGCATCATCAAGAAACATGGCTACTGGAACACAGCTCTACATTTTCAGGCAGTTCCCTCCAGCCTCTCCATTACATCTTGAATAACAAGGTGATATCTATTTAACGCATAAGAATAACCTTCAGGATAACCTCTCAACTCTATTTAGAATCTCTCAGCCATTGACAGTTTATTTTGTCTCATTTCAATCTTCCCCCTTTTGGTTGAGAAGGTTTCACCAATCCCTTGATGCTGGCTCTCAGCTCATTCCAGAGTTTTTCTCAATCCTTTGATGCCGAATCTCAGCTCATTCTGGAATTTCTGTCCCACATTGCCAGGAAGGTCCACATCCCTGGGAGTCATGCCCCATGTAGACAGGGGGAGCGTGATGAGTTTGCTTTTTTTCTTGGCTGGAGAGAGAGGCCACATCTGAACAACAAAAGAGGCTCTCCTGGGGGTGACTCTTGGGCCTAATTTTAAGTAGGCTTGACCTATCCATTGTGGGTTAAGTTTCATATGAACAAATTCCAAGACTGGGGGCTCAGCCTATAGTTTTTGTTGTCCACACTACTTGTGAGAATATCAAGAATTCGACCTGGGGAATTTGAATTTCTCCCCGCTCCCACCATTCCCCGAAGGGGGCTTGCAAATACTTTTCCACTCACTGATCAAATCACTCTGGGATTCATTGGGGCATCACTCTGGACAAACCAATAAAATCTCATATCCTACCCAAGGTTCCATGTACTTATGTTGTTCAACCAACTATCTACATAAGTTATATTAGGAGATGCACTAGTCAAAATATAAATTTTGTACCAAATAAACATTTTTTGATTTAGTCTCACACATAAGTTGAAATTTTAAAATATTAATTACCATCTATTTTCAGCACCCTGTAGTAATGACATTCCTTTGTTCTTCCTCATGCAAAAACATTTTTTTTAATTTGTACATTTAGTCACTATCATTATACACTCTAGGCATTCCTAGATTATACCATCTCAATCTTTATCATCTATCTTTCTTTGTGGTTTCATTTATGTCCTCAGCCCTCCCTCCTCTATCATTCTCACATTCAGCTTCATTCAGTGTTTTAACATAATTGTATTACAGTTAGGTAGTATTGTGCTGTCCATTTCTGAGTTTTTTATTCAGTCCTGTTGCACAATCTGTATCCCTTCAGTTCCAATTACCCAATATCTTACCTTATTTCTATCTCCTGATGGTCTCTGTTACCAATAAATGATTCCAAGTTTATTCACTAATGTCAGTTCATATCACTGAGACCATACAGTATTTGTCCTTTTGTTTCTGGCTAATCACACTCAGCATAATGTCCTTAAGGCCCATCCATGTTGTTACATACTTCATATCTTTATTCTGTCCTACAGCTGCATAATATTCCATCATATGTATATGCCACAGTTTGTTTAGCCACCCATCTGTTGATGGACATTTTGGCTGTTTCCATCTCTTGGTAATTATAAATATTGCTGTTATAAACATTGGTGTGCAAATGTCCATTTGTGTCCTTGCCCTCATGTCCTTTGAGTAGAGACAGCATATAGATGGGTCCTGCTTCTTAATCCATTCTGCCAGTCTGTATCCTTTGTTTGGGGAGTTCAATTCATTGACATTTAGTGCTATTACTGCATGGGTAGTACTTTCTTCTACTATTTTGACTTCTGGATTTTATATGTCATATCTGACTTTCCTCCTTTTTACCTTTACTCATAGTCTTCCTTTATACACTCTTCTCCACACCTCTCTCTTCTGTCTTCTCTTATCCGTCTCCAGTGCTCCCTTCAGTATTTCTTGAAGAGCTGGTCTCTTGGTCACAAACTCTCTCAGTGATTCTTTGTCTGAAAATTTTTAAATTTCCCCCTCATTTTTTTAAGGACAATTTTGCTGGATATAGAATTCTTGGTTGGCAGTTTTTCTCTTTTAATAATTTAAATATATCATCCCACTGTCTTCTCACCTCCATGGTTTCTGCTGAGAGACCTATGTATAGTCTTATTGAGTTGTCCTTGTATGTGATGGATTGCTTTTCTCTTGCTGCTTTCAAGATTTTCTCTTTCTCTTTGACCTCTGACATTCTGATTAGTAAATGTCTTGGAGTACGTCTATTTCAATGTATTCTCTTTGGAGTACGTTGCACTTCTTGGATCTGTAATTTTAAGTCTTTCATAAGAGTTGGAAAATGTTCAGTGATAATTTCCTCCAGTAGTTTTTCTCCTCCTTTTCCCTTCTCTTCTCCTTCTGGGACACTCACAACATGTATATTCATGTGCTTCATATTGTCTTTCAATTCCCTGGGTCCCTGCTCATATTTTTTCCATTTTTTCCCTATATTTTCTTTTTCTTGCTGGATTTCAGATGTTCCATCTTCCAGTTCACTAATCCTATGTTCTGTCTCTCGAAATCTACCATTGTAGTTTTCCATTGTTTTTTTTCATCTCTTCTACTGTGTCTTTCATTCCCATAAATTCTGTGATTTGGTTTTTCAGACTTTCAATTTCTTCTTTTTGTTCATTCCTTGCCTTCTTTATATCCTCCCTCAATTCATTGTTTTGGTTTTTGATGAGGTTTTCCATGTCTGTTCATATATTCTGAATTAATTGTTTCAGCTCCTGTATCGCATTTGAATTGTTGGTTTGTGCCTTTGACTGGACCATATCTTCAATTTTTTCAGTGTGATTTGTTATTTTTTGCTGGTGTCTAGGCATTTAATTACCTTAACTAGTTTATCCTGGAGATTGCTTTCACTTCTTTTACCTAAGGTTTTCTTTGGATGAATTTGTTGTCTATGTGTTCTTTGACATTCAGTTCAGCTTTATCTGTACATCTAGCTTAAGTTTTGTTTAACAGAGGAGAATTTTTCAGTTCTTATTTTCTTGTTTCTTGCCCTGATTTTATGGTGCTTTTCTCCCCCCTGACCCTTAGGAGAGTCTACTTAGGTATTATAAACCCCAGTCGGATTTTCCCACACAAAACTGACCTGCTAGCAGGAGGAAAGAGTCACCTGTGTCGGTTTTCCCTGAGGGTGAGACCCAGCAGGTTAAAAGACTTCCCTGTGAAGTCACTGGGCTCTGTTTTTCTTATCCTGCCCAGTATGTGGTGCTTGTCTGCCTGCAGGTCCCACCAGCATAAGATGATGCAGTACATTTAACTTTGGCAAACTCTCCCTGCTGGGGGCATGGTGGAGACAGAGGAGAGATTGTAGTCTGGTTTTAATGGCTTCAGCTTTCCAAGCCCTGGTGTCTGAATTCCTTGAGGGAGGAATTCCACCTGAGTTGGGCTTCACCTCTCCTCTGGAGAAGGCACAGGCTCCAGACAAGCTCTCAAATGAGCTTGTTTCTGTCTATGCCTGGGGCAGTTGCAGCCTGAGAAGTCCTGCAGCTGTATCCAAAGGCAGTCAAGCCTTTATAGAAACCCAGCCACAAAAACATCTGTTTCCTTCTTTTTTATTTCTTTTTCCATCAGCCATGCCCCCTTGGCGCTGGGTCAAAAATGAGTGACCTCCACTTTAACCAGGTCCACCTGAGCCGGGGTCCTATTTTTAGTAGTCAGAATTTGTTAATTAATTCCACAATTGGCATTTGGTTACACTCATCCCCTGCTGCTGGTAAAGTCTCTTTCCTTTCCCCTCTGGTAAGCAGCCTGTGGGGGTGGGGCACCGGCTGCCACAGCTTAAGGGACTCATGGTTCTGGGGGGGGCTCACAGCCAGTCCAGATGATTCAGACTGGGGTACACTGTGTGTCTGGTCACTGATGTGGCCCCAGGAGCTGTTCTGTATTGTTTCTGGTTATTTAGTAGTTGTTCTGGAGGATGAACTAAAATGTGTACATTGTTAAGCCACCATCTTGGCCGGGAAGTCATTTCCTCTAAGTCTCTTGCTCCTCATTTCCTTTCAGTCTGTAGACTTTCCTTTAATATTTCTTGAAGGGTAGGTCTCTTTAGCAAACTCTCCCAGTTACTGTTTATCTGTGTTTTGTTTTTTTGTTTGTTTTTAATTGTTTTTTGACATGGGCAGGCACTGGGAATTGAACCCAGGTCTCCAACATGGCAAGTGAGAATTCTGCCTGCTGAGCCACTTGGTCAGCCCTTTATCTGTGTTTTTAAACTCTCCCTCATTTTTGAATTACAGTTTTTCCAGATATAGAATTCCTGGATGAAGAGTGCAAGGGTAGTTCACTGGTAGAGTTTTTGCCTGCCATGTGGGAGACCTGTGTTTGATTCCTGGCCTTTTTTGCACTTCTGAAAAAACAAAACAAGCAAGAAGACAACAGCAAAGAATAATTTCAACACATGTTGGTGCAATAATGGGATACTCACATGGAAAAAGAATGAAATGTGACCCCCACCAAAACCATACAAACAAAAAAAAGGAACTCCTGGCTGGCAGTATTTCTCTTTCAGAATCTTAAATACATCATACCATTACTTTCTTGCGTCCATGATTTCCAATGAGAAATCATCACTTAGTCTGATTGAGCATCTCTTGTCTGTGATGAATCGCTTTCTTCTGTTTTCAGAATCCTCTTTTTAGCTTTGGCCTTCTGATTAATGTTTGTCTTGGAGTAGGTCTATTAGAATTTATTCTGTTTTAGCACATTGCACTTCTCAGACATGGATATTTATGGCTTTCATAAGAGTTGGGAAATTTTCACCTGTTATATCCTGAAATGTTTTTCTACCCTTTTTCTTTTCTTGTCTCCTTCTAAGAAATCCATGACATGTATATTTTTGCACTTTCTCTTATCATTCTATTCCCTGAATCACTGTTTGAATTTTTCCATTATTTTCTTCATCTGTTCTTTTTGATATTTTGCATATCCCATCATCTAGGTCCCTGATCCTTTTTTACTTGTTCAAATCCACTGTTGTGTGCCTCTACTATATTATAATCTCATCTATCCTGCCTTTCCTTTCCATAATATCTTATATGTTTCTTCACATGATTTCATATACTTCTTTATGTTCATCCAGAGTTTCCTTGCTTTCTGTATTTTTATTAATCTCATTGAACGAATTTGGAAGATTTGTTTACACACCTTTGATTATTTGTTCCAAATTCTGTATCTTCAACTTTTAATTTTGTCTTTTTGCTGGGCTGTATCTGCCTTTTTCTTAACATTGCTTTCAATTTTTTGCTGATGTCTAAGCATCTGATTATCTTAATGAATTTTCTCTGATGATCAGTTTATCTCTTTTGCCTAGGGTTTTGTTTTTGGTTGATTGGAATTTTGTCAAGGGTCTTCTTTGATGCTGGGTTCTACTTATCTAGGTCTTCAGAATTGTTCCATGTTTAATGGACCAAAACATGGCCAGGAACCCATGAATGGGATGCAGGCCAGTTCTAAAGGTCTCTGGTGAGAAGAACAAGAAAGACACCAGAAAGCCTTCCCTCCTCTTTATCTCCCTATATGTGCACTTTGCTATCCTTCTGGGGCATCAATGTTATGTATGTTTGTAGCTTCATAATGTCACTCAAGTCCCTGCTCAATTTTTTGTATTCTTTTCTCTATCAGTTTCTCTGAAGGTATGATTTCAATTGTCCTGTCTTCCAGTTCTTGATTCTTTCTTCTGTCTGCTCAAGTTTGTTTATATATGCCTCTAGTGTATATTAATCTCCTTTAATGTGCCTTTCAGTTCCTTAATTACATTCACTTCCTTTTTATGCTTTTAAATTATTCTTTATGCTCACACATTATATTTTTAATATTCTTTAACTTTAAATCCACCACTAGCCTATTTCTAACCATTTTTTCCTTCAGCTCTGTGCTGGTTTGAATATATTATGTAGCCCAGAAAAGCCATGTTTTAATCCCGATCCAGTCTTGTGGGAGCAATCATTTCTTTTAATCTCCATTCAGTACTCTAGGTTGGAATCTTTTGATTAGATTTTCTCCAGGGAGATGTGACACACCTAATTGTGGGTATTAACTTTGATTAGCTAAAGATGTGACTCCACCCCCTACAGATGGGTCTTGATTAGCTTACTGGAATCATTTAAATGAGGAAAACATTTTGGAGAGAGCTCAGAGCAGACAGAGACTACAGAAATGACATAAATGAGAGAAATGACAAAAGTTTCACAGCCAAAAGAAACTTTACGGTTGAGCTGACAGAGATGTGGACATGTGGAGAACAGAGATACAAATGTTTTGACATGCTTGGAGCCCAGCAAATGTTGCCATAAGATGTTAAGCAAGTCATAATTCAGAGAGACCTAAGGGAAGCCAAGAGATGAAAGCCAGTCCCGGAGAAGTAAAGTGGGGAACCTCCACAGAAAGAGAAAGTAAAAGCAATGGAGCCCAGGAGCCAAGGACCAGCAGATACCAGCCCTGAGTTCCTTCTCAGCTGACAAAGGTACTGCAGATTAAGTGACTTTATATGAATTAAGGTATTTTTCCCTGGATGCCTTAGTTTGGATAGTCTTACATCCTTAGAACTGTAAACTTGTAACT
This sequence comes from Myrmecophaga tridactyla, assembly GCA_004026745.1. Lineage (NCBI taxonomy): Eukaryota > Metazoa > Chordata > Mammalia > Pilosa > Myrmecophagidae > Myrmecophaga > Myrmecophaga tridactyla. Next base: position 99,975 of record PVIY010003830.1, read on the forward strand.
TTTTAAATTCCCCTTTTTAAAAGTTGTTCCATCAAGTACCCGGGTTCGATTCCTGGTGCCTGCCCATGTTAAAAAAAAAAAAGTTGTTCCAGTTCTGGCATAATGTACTGTGGCACTTGCAAACTAACACAGATTTGGTATTAGAGAAGTTTGCTGCAGTTTCCAAATACCAAATATGTTGGAACAGCTTTTTAAATGAGGAAAGTGAAGATTCTGGAGGAATTATGAGGAGTTTGATAGAGAAGGCCTAGAATTCTTTGAAGAGACTCTTGGTAGAAAGTTGAACTCTAAGAATACTCCCCATTAGGCTTTAGACAGAAATGATGAATGTGTCATGCCAAACTGAAAGGAAGGCATTCTTTGTAGATTGAAGGCAGAATTTGAGAGTAATGAACTTGGGTATTTACCAAAAGAAATTTCCAAACTAAACGCGGTAAATGTAGTCTGGCTTCTCCCTGAAGCTTATAGTAAAATGCAGGAGGAAAGAGGTAAGTTCAGAACTGAACTCTTGGTTACAAAGAAAACAGAAATTGGTGTTCTGGTTAATTCTGGGCTTCCAGAAAGTGAGATCCCAGTGAATAGGGCCCCAGATGAGGATTTGACCAAACATGGAAACAGTCAGCCATTACAGGACAAGTGAAGATTTGAGATGGAGTTATGCAGGAAGGATTTGTGAAAAGTCTTTGTCTGATGGGCATGATCCCAGCCTATTGCATAGGAAACCAACAAGAGTGTTGTGGAATCTGTATAAATGGAACCATTGCCAATCTGGTAAAAAATGGGCAGAAAAGGGGATAATTGGAGGAAAAGTAATTTCAGAGGCAGAACCACGGAAACTAAGGTCTGGAGCAAGGAAATCTTGGCCAGGAGAGTGGACTGACCCATACACCTGAAAAGGGTGATTTTGTCCCAGAAGCAGAGGGTGTCCTTCCACATCGTTGTTCAGGAAGAGTTGTGCCGTCTCAGGCCTTGGAGAGGTTGAAGCCATAAACTCTGGATTTGGGGAAGGCTGGCTACTACCCCATTGTTCTGGAGGGAATGAGAATGTGTTGCAGAGTTGGCAGAGAGCCCAGATGCAGCCCCAAGGCTTGAGAGGGTGGAGCTAAGGAAAAAGTGGTCTCCTCAATGTCCCTCAAGGTTACAAACTCCACGCCAGTGTTTGTAGAGATCAAAGCTTCTGTTTTGGAACCTAGTCCCAAAGATAAAAGATTCTTAGATTTTGAAATCTAACAGAGTTTGTCTTGTAGGTTTTAGAAAATATATGGGTCCAGTGACCTCTTTCAATTTCTCCCTATGGCAATGGAAACATGCATCTTATGACACTCCTTCCTTTGTATATTGACAACAGATAACTTGTTCTGAGTTTTTCAGGTCCAAAGCCAGAAGAGAAAATTTTTGCCTTAGAAGAGACCACACCTATAATAGACTTTAATGACCTTTTGCACTTTTTAAACTTTTTAAAATTGTATTTGTACTGTTACTGAAATGTTTTAAGGTATTTATGATATTGTGATGGAGTGAATGAATTTTGTATATGGAGAAAAACATGTCTCTTTTGGGGTCCAGAGGGTGTAAAAAACTGTGCTTTTTGTAAACTGCCAGAAACAATTGGGTGTGTCATATCTCCTTGGAGAAAATCTAGTCAAAAGATTCCAATCTAGATTACTGAATGGGAATGAAAAGAAATGGTTGCTCCCACAAGATTGGATCAGGATTAAAACATGGCTTTTCTGGGGGTACATAATAGCTTCAAGCCAGCACAATCTCCTTGAATTGATTTAGGAGATCGGTTTGTCCTTCTTTGGTTAGGTGATCCAAAGTCTGCATCCCCTCTGAAATTTTATTTTGTTCCCATGACTGGACCATATCTTCCTGTTTCTTAGTATGATTTGTAAATTTTGCCAATGCCTGTCTATATGATTATTTTGATATGCTAGCTCTTCAAGTCAGTTTCTCCCTCTTGCCCAAAGTTTTCTTACTGATTGGCTTTGTGTTAAGGCTCTTCTTTGACAATCTTGCCAAATCGTTCTGGACCTTCAGGGTAACCTGTGTTTAACGGTAGATATTTACTCAGATTTTCTCCATGTCATTCTTTTTTTTTCTTTTGCATGGGCAGGCACCAGGAATCCACATGATTCTTGTCTGGAATATGCAATACAATTTTTAATATTGCTTATTTTTATAAAATTATTCCACCTCCCAGAGAAAGCTTCCTTTTCTCTGTGCCTTCTCTGTAAATCTGGATCTCTTTTATTTATTTTTGTGCAGAATTTTCTCCCCAGTTCCTGTCAAATGCTTACATTATCTCTAATACTCATTGTCCCCTTTTCATTACACTTTCAGTTCTGGTACATCACTTGTGTTACATCAGTTTAGCTCCTCTTTTACGTAATCTGTGAGAACTTCTGGCCTCCAGGGTGTTCCCTGTTCACATATTTCACCTTGAGAGCTAAATGAGGTCGATTTAGAGATATGTTTTGCATTTAGGCGGTCCAGCAAAGAGAAGCAGAATTGAGTGTGGGCTCCTCTTGCCAAAAGATCTGTGATGGTCTGTTTTTTTCCCTGGTGGTACTTTTGTATGTGACATGTCTCAGCTGCTTGTGTTCCACCCCAGGTTTCTGTGGAATTGAGTTCCTTTTCTTGGGTGTACATGGGGTTCCAACTGACTCTTAAGAGTGACCCTATGGTCTGTATCCACGACAGGAGGGACCCAGTCCATGCTGTCTCTGTGTATTTCTTAAGCTGGAAATGATCAATTGATGAAGAGGGGTCTAGATTAACTGGATTAGGAGACAAATCACTTACATGATTGGGTGTTTAGTATTACTTTTCTTTGCTTCAGCATTTCAGTATTCCTCTTACAGCTTCTATCATCTTCCAGAGATCCAAGCATGTGGTATTTTTCCTTTTATTGTTTGATTATGAGAAGGGGATTCCAGGGTATGTCCTACTTCACCATGTTGATGATATCATTAAGTCTGGTATGTATTTACCTTTCTAAATTGGTTCTTTGCAATCAGCACAATGCCTTTAAGATTTACTTAAGTTTTTATGAATATCAATATTCATTACTTTTTCTTGCTGAATATTACTCCATGGCATGAATGTAGCACAGCTTGTTTAACCATTTACCCATTGTGGGAAATCTAGATTGTTTCCAATTTGGGGGTATTATGAATAAAGCTTTTATAAACTCTTGCATACAAACCTCTGTTTAACATTAGTTTTCATTTTCTATTGGGTAAATACAGCCAAGAATGAAATTGTTGCATCATATAGCAAGTGTATGTTCAATTTTATTATTTTTTAATTTTATTTATTTATTTTTTTAAATTTGCATATGGGCAGGAGGCACCAGGGATCGAACTCCAGACCTCCAGTACGGCAGGTCGGAGCTCTGCCTGCTGAGCCACGGCAGCCGCCCTGTATGTTCAATTTTAAAGGAAACTTCCAAACATTATTTTTCAAAATTTATTTTGCCTAATAATCCCCTGGAGGGTTTGTCAAAACATATAGCTTTTGATTTAGTAGATGTGGAATGGTATCTGAGAATTCACATTTCTACAATATTCCAGGTGATTCTGATGATACAGGTTTTGCAGTGTGTTTACAGGTTATTCAGATATTAGTATAGAGACCACATCTTGAGAACCACTTCTTTAAGATATATGGGTCTATAGTGGAGGAAAATCATCTTGCCTGTCAGAAAGTATTACCATCAAAGACAAGTTCCTAAGCAGGAATAGAACTAAAATGTGATTGCATGGTGGTGGAGTAGTCCAGACAGAGGAAATAATGGGTGCAAAAGCTTGGAAGCAAGATTGAATGACCAAATATTTTAGCATGAATGGATGATAAACTATTGGTGTAAGAGGTTTTAATGGTAAGAGGCAAAGCTGGAAATCTTAGTTTGGATGAGGTCATTAAGGGTCAAGTATAACATGCTGTGGAGTTATATCAGTATTCTGAGGATGGTGGGTTTTGAAGCAGGTAAGCAGCATGGCCAGATTTTCATTTGAGAAATACACTATCAGCAGCATGAGGGATAAATTGTAGGCTGGCTATATTGATGATAGGCAGAAAATTGAGTAAACAAGATGGTCAATAATGATGGCTGCACTATAGGATGGCCTTGAAAATGGAGAAGAATGCATTGATGTGGGACATTGTAAAGGAAAATGAAAATAAGGTGAGGATCTCAATGTTGTACTATTGTGTTTTAGTGCCAAATGCAGATACACAGCATGCATTTGGGTACATTTGCCTGGAGTTTGGAAGATGGATCTTAGAGATCTAGATGGAAAATCAGTACTTTGGTAGTAATAGAAGTAATAGGAGTGAATGAGATAATTCCTGAAGCCTGTAGAGAAGACTCAAATATGGACTTCTTATTATAATTACCTGAGGAGCCTTTATTAAATATGGTTGGATGTTGAAATTTCTTTTAATTGCATTGAGTAAAAATTCAGATTACAAGATTTATTAAAAACTCATCATGTTAATCTGTAGTCAAGTTTCAAAATTTAGTGGAGAGGGAAGAGAATGAAATGGAATGGAGAGAAAGGAAAGTGAAGGGAAGAGAAGAGAAGGGAGGGTACAGTAGAACAGGGGAAGGGAAGAAGAAAAAAGGAAAGGAGTGGAAAGGAGAGAAGAGAAGGAAAGGGAAAGGAAGAGAAGTTAAGTTAATAATGGAATCTTAGGGAACACTGGTATTTAAGAGATGTACAGAGAAAAATTCACTTCACTAGTAGAGGCAGAAACCTTCATGAAGTAGAGCAACACTATTTCCATTGTGATAATAGGAAGGAAGAAAATCTATTATCAGTAAAGAGAATTTGGGATGAAAAGTAGAAGTTGAAGAGATTGCTGCTTACTGTCTTATATATTCTCAAAGAAGTAAGAGGTAGAATTTTTAGTTGGGAGTGGGAAAAGATTGGTATATTTGAGTATTAGAGGAAAGTTTATAAGTTTTGGAACTGTTTACATTAACGGTATGGGAGAATTTCCAATAATGTAAAAAAAACACATTTGAGGTTGGACACTAAGAATTTGTTATGGCATTTTTCTTGTGTTTTTTTTTTTTTTACTTTTATCCAGCTGTATTAAGCATCTTGAACACCTGAATAAGGAAAGAAGTCATTAGATTGATTCAAGTCCTGAAGAACAAGGGGACAAAGTAGATAAGATATTAGCAACAGAGAAGAGAAGTGATATACAAACTGTGAGAATATACACCATTCATCATAGGTGGCATGATTTTTAGATTTTTCAAAACAATTATTTAAATAAAATTCTTTTAAAACCCTATCACTTTAAAAAATACAAGTTTGACAAAAGAATAAAAGTCAGCCTTTCCACCAAAACAACTATTAAACAGTTGGGGATTGTATGAAACAATGATTTTAAACTCCAGAGACCAGAAGAACTCTGTACAGCAACCAAGGAAGACCAGAAGAGGCTGATAAATTATAGTGAAGGACAGTAAATTGTTATCTCTGCATATCGGCTACTGACAACCATCCTCCCACTGTCATGGCAGGCCACCTTGGTGCCCAGCCCCTGGTTAGCTGCTTGTGACATAAATAGAAAAAAGTCACCTTCCACAATACTAAGAGTAGGTATGGCTGATCCTCTCTGATCATGGATTTGACTAGGAAGTTTGGATCACTAGAGGTCCAGTTCTGATGGTAACCACTGTTTTAACACATACCTGACAAAGGGGAAAGTAGCCATTGTTTCAAATCACCCTGGAAAAGGGTGGCAGCAACCATTACTTTCCAGGCAAAAGCAGCTTGAGACAATAGAAGGAATGCAAAACAGTACAGAGAGGTTGACAGTCTGAGAAAAAGGCCTACCATGGTCAAATACTCAGGAGAGGGAACATTGTCTCTTGGGAAATGCAGGGGACAACAAAACTACTGTGAGCAAGAGAACTCCTAAACAGCTAACAAGCAAAAGCTCAGGAGAAGACATAGACACAGAAAGACACTGCATTCGTATTGAGCAGACGTTCATGATAGGAGGGCTGAAGCTCAAGAAAATCTAGTCACCACTGGTGTGTTACAAAATCAAGAAAGAGACATATCAGGGAGTAAATAGCATAATTAACATTTTAAAGTATTGAAATGTACAGTGTTCAACAAAAGAATACAAAATAAACAAAGAAATAAGAAATGGTCCATCCAAAGGAAGGGGATAAAAATATAGAAAACAACAATGAAGCAGGTGGGCAACCATGGCTCAGTGGCAGAGTTCTCACTTGCCATACTGCAGACCTGGGTTCAATTCCCAGTGCCTGCCCATGTAAAAAACAAACAAACAAACAAACAAAAACCCAACAATGAAGCAATGAAAATTGGGATATATATAAAAGAAAGCCTTTTAAAAAATGATGTTAAAAAGCTCAAGAAAATGAAAGAAAGTACAGAGAAAGAACTAAAGGATATGAGGAAAAAAATAAATGAGCAATAAAAGATTCTTGGTAGAGATGAATATTTTAAAAGGAGCTGAGCAAAAATACTGGAGTTGAAGACCACAGTAAGAAAACTAAAAAATGCCTCAGAGCTGAAAGAGCACATTGGAGCTGGCAGAAGAAAGAATCAGTGAACCTGAAGGAAGTACACTTGAAGTGAGTCAGGTTGAAGAGCAGAAAAAATATTAAAAGCAAAAATAACTTGACCTCTCTTATATGTACTATATGAGCTCCTAGAATGAGAAGAAAGAAAGAAAAGGGCAGAAGGAATATTCAAAGAAATAATAATAGAAACCCTCCCAATCTTAGCATTAAATATGAATATGTACATCCCAGGAGCCCAGATAACATTCAAACAGGATAAACATGATGAAAAATACACCCCATAATATGTTGCAAGTACTACCAAATGCAAAGTACAAGGAGAGTGTACTGAATGCTGCAAGAGAAGCAGAATGTGTTAAACAAAAGAGAGTGACGATTAGATTGCGTGCTGATTTCTCATCAGAAACCATAGAGGAAAGAAAGAAGTGGGTTGAAATACATAAAATAATGAGAGAAAACAACTACCAGGCAAGAATTTTAAATTCATAATGACATTCTTTCAAAAATGCAGGAGCTAGGAACTTTTGAGAAGATGACAGAATAAGAATAGGCAGAACTCACTCCTCCACCATGAAACAACTACAGAACAGGCAGAAATCATCCTGCCTGTTAGAAAGTACAAGTGAGAATCTGAAGTGAGTGTACTCAATTGCAACCATCCCAGACACCTGCTGCTGTACACCAGACAGATCGAGCAACTGAAAAGCAGCAGACCCCTAATTCACCTGCCAGATGGGAGAGTCAAACCTCTCAGACCCACAGCCTAGAGATCCTGCACTGAAACCCCGGAGCTGGCACATCATCCTGGGTCTTGCCAGTTGGCAAAAAGCAGTGAAATCCTGGGACAGTTGCTGGCTGTTAAAATTGAACCTCTCAATTAAAACATTTTCAGAATAAAAATCACTGAGAGAATTTGTGACCAAGGGACTGGCTCTCCAAGAAATACTAAAGGGAGCACTAGAGACAGATAGGAAAAGACAGGAGACAGAGGTGTGGAGAAGAGCATAGAAATGAAGACCATCAGTAAAGGTAAAAAGAAGGAAAATTGGATATGACATATAAAATCCAAAAGGCAAAATGGTAGAAGAAAGTACAGTAATAACACTAAATATTAATGGATTAAACTCCTCAATAAAAAGACATAGACTGGTGGAATGGATTAAAAAATAGGACCCATCTTCGTGCTGTCTACAGGAAATGCATCTTAGACACAAGGATAAACATAGGTTGAAAGTGAAAGGTTGAGAAAAGTTATTTCATGCAAATAACAATCAGAAAAGAGCAGGAGTAGCTATACTAATATCCAACAAATTAGACTTCAAATGTAAAAGAGTTAAAGAGACAAAGAAGGAAACTATATATTAATAAAAGGAACAATTCTACAATGAGACATAACAATCATAAATATTTATGCACTGAGCCAGAATGCTCCAAAGTACATGAGGCAAACACTGAGAAGAGAAATAGACGCATCTACCATAATAGTTGGAGACATCAATACACCACACTCATCAATGGGCAGAACATCTAGACAGAGGATCAATAAAGAAACAGAATTTGAATAATACAATGAATGAGCTAGACTTAACAGACATTTATAGAACATCACACCCCACAGCAGTAGGATATACATTTTTTTCAAGTGCTCATGGATCATTCTAAAGGATAGACAATATGCTGGGTCACAAAGCAAGTCTCAATAAATTAGAAAGATTAAAATCATACAAAAAATTTCTCAGATCATAAAGGAATGAAGTTGGAAATTAATAATAGGCAGAATGCCAGAAAATTCACAAGTATATGGAGTCTCAACAACACACTCTTAAAAAACCAGTGGGTCAAGGAAGAAATCACAAGAGAAATCAGTGAGCATCTCAAGGCAAATGAAAATGAAAACATGACATATCAAAATATATGGAGTGCAAAAAAAGGCAGTGCTAAGAGGGAAATTTATTGCCCTAAATGCCTGTATCAAAAAAGAAGAAAGGGCAAAATTCGAGGAATTAACTGTCCACTTGGAAGAAGTAGAGAAAGAACAGCAAACTAACCCAAAAGCAAGCAAAAGGATAGAAATAATGAAGATTAGAGCAGAAATAAATGAAATTGAGAACATGAAAACAATTGAGAAAATCAACAAAACCAGAAGTTGGTTCTATGGGAAAGCCAGTAAGATTGATGGACCCTTAATGAGGTTAACAAAAAGAAGGAGAGAGAGGGTGAAAATAAATAAAATCAGAAATGGAAGAGGAAACATAACCACTGAAACCACAGAAATAAAGGAAGTAATGAGAGGATACTATGAACAACTTTATGCTAATAAACTCCACAATGTAGATGAAATGGACAACTTCCTTGAAAGGCATGAACAACCAACTTTGACTCGAGAAGAAATAAATGAGCTCAACAAACCAATCACAAGTAAAGAAGTTGAATCATTCATTAAGAAGCTCCCCCAAAAGGAAAGTCCAGGACCAGGTGGTTTCACATGTGAATTCTACCAAACATTCAAGAAAGAATTGGTACCAATCCTGCTCAAACTCTTCAAGAAACTTGAAGAGGAGGGAAAGCTACCTAACTCATTCTATGAACCCAACATTACTCTCATACCAAAGCTGGACAAAGATATTACAAAAATAGAAAAATACAAACCTCTCTCTAATGAATATAGATGCAAAAATCCTCAACAAAATTCTTTCAAATAGAATCCAGCATCATATTGAAAGAATTATACACCATGACCAAGTAGGATTCATCTCAGGTATGCAAAGATGGTTCAATATAAGAAAATCATTTACTGTAATACACCATATCAACAAATGAAAGCAGAAAAACCACATGATCATCTCAATTGATGCAGAAAAGGCGTTTGATAAAATTCAACATCCTTTCCTGTTTAAAACACTTCAAAGGATAGGAATAGAAGGGAAACTTCCTCAAAATGATAAAGGGAATATATGAAAAACCCACAGCTAATATCACCCTCAATGGGGAAAAACTGAAAACTTTCCCCCTGAGATCAGAAACAAGACAAGGATGTCCACTATCACATTGTTATTCAACATTGTGTTGGAAGTTCTAGTCAGAGCAATTAGACAAGAAAAAGAAATACAAACCATCAAAATTGGAAGGGAAGAAGTAAAACTCTCACTGTTTGCTGATAATGTGATACTATACATTGAAGACCATGAAAAATCCACAGCAAAACTGCTAGAGCTAATAAATGAGTACAGCAAAGTGGCAGGTTACAAGATCAACACTTAAAAATCTGTACTGTTTCTACACACAAGTAATGAACAGTTTGAGGGGGACATCCTGAAAAAAAATTCCATTTACAATTGCAGCCCAAAAAATAAAATATTTAGGAATAAATCTAACTACAGAGACAAAAGACCTATATAGAAAGAACTATAAGAAATTGTTAAAATAAGTCACAGAAGACCTAAATAAATGGAAGGGCATACCGTGTTCATGGATTGGGAGACTAAATACAGTTAAGATGTCAATTCTATGTAAATTGATTTACAGATTTAATGCAGTACCAGTTAAAATCCCCAAAACTTTCAGAAATAGAAAAATCAATAACGGAATTTATCTGGAAGGGCAGTGTGCTGCTTTGGAATGATATACACACCCTAGAAAAGCCATGTTTTAGTCCTAATCCCCTGTTGTAGGGACAGCCATTTCTTCTGATCCCTATTTGCTATTGTATGTTTGATACTGTAATTAGATCATCTCCCTGGAGATGTGATTTAATCAAGAGTGGTTGTTAAGCTGTGTTAGGTAGAGATTTATCTTCACCCATTTGGATGAGTCTTGATAAGTTTTTGAAATCCTATAAAAGAGGAAACATTTTAGAGAATTAGAGGTTCAAAGATAGCCTAGCAGAATGACAATGCCATGAGAAGGAGAGTTCATCAGTCAGTGACCTTTGGAGATGAAGAAGAAAAATGTCCCTGGGGAGCTTCATGAAAGGAAGCCAGGAGAGAAAGCTAGCAGATGATGCCATGTTCACCACATGTCTTTCCAGATGAGAGAGGAACCCTGACCATATTCACCATGTACCCTTCCTGCCGAGAGAAAGCTGTGACTGTGTTCACCAAAATAGCTCTCCTGGGATGCCTTAGATTGGACACTTCTATAAACTTATTTCAATTGGAACATTTTCTCGGCCTTAGAACTGTAAACTAGCAACTTATTAATTTCCCCTTTTTAAATTTCGTTCTGTACTGGTATATTGCATTCCAGAAGGTAGCAAACTAGAACAGGCAGGGTGCTCCGAATAGATAAAAGTATCCTGAGAAAGAAAAATGAAGTCAGAGGTCTCATGCTACCTGACTTTAAGGTGTATTACAAAGCTACAGTGGCCAAAACAGCATGGTACTGGCACAAAGATAGATATACTGATGAATGGAATCAAATAGAGTGTTCATATACAGAGCCTCTTATTTATGGACAATTGATTTTTGATAAGGCAGTCAAGCCAACTCAGCTGGGACAGAACAGTCTCTTCAATAAATGGTGCCTAGAGAACTGGATATCCACATGCAAAAGAATGAGAGGGGATCCATATCTCACACTCTATACAAAAGTAAACTCGAAATGGATCAAAGACCTAAACATTAGATCTAAGATCATAAAACTGTTAGTAGAAAATGTAGGGAAATATCTTTAAATCTTATAACAGGAGGAGGTTTCCTAGACCTTACACCCAAACTGTAAGCATTGAAGAAATAAATAAATAGGAACTCCTCAAAATTAAACAATTTTGTGTATCAAATATCTTCATCAAGAAAGTAAAAAGACAGCCTACACAATTGGAGGCAATATTTGGAAACAATATATTAGATAAAGGTTTAGTATCCTGAATATATAAAGAGATTGTTCAACTCAACACAAAAGTACAGACAACCCAATTACAAAATAGGCAAAAGACTTGAAAAGACACTTCTCAGAAGAGGAAATACAAATGGCTAAATGGCAAATGAAAAGATGCTCAAATTCCCTGGCTATTAGGAAAATGCAAATCAAAACCACAATGAGATATCATCTCACACCCACCAGAATGGCCGTTAGCAATAAAACAGAAAATAACAAGTACTGGAGAGGATGTGGAGAAAGAGGCACACTTATCCACTGTTGGTGGGAATGTCAAATTGTACAACCACTGTGGAAGGCAGTTTGGTGGTTACTCAAGAAGCTAAGTATAGAATTGCCATATGACTCGGCAATACCATTGCTACATATCTGCTCAGAGGACATGAGTGCAAAGACACAAATGGACAT